>JTDE01000801.1:48229-76177 GCA_014338405.1 Paragonimus skrjabini miyazakii
CTACTGTTTCTGCGGTTCTCTGGATATACTGAACACTGTATGGTCTTTCCTAATTTTGAAACGCTGTTGGATGTCCGTGTGTGACCTGAAGCGATATTATCGTTCCCGTAATTCTTCAGATGCCTGAGTTATTTTACATTACTAAGGCAACAACTCGAAGGTTCTACTCTGTGGAAATGTAAATCTGTAACTTTAAATAAGAAGAGAGATTAGAAGTTAAAGTTTTTGAAAATCGATGCTGAATGTAACAGCAAGATTTTAGTGATGTATAAAATTTGTGAACATGTTCAAACTAATCTCACATTATCACATTGTGTTTTTGTGCCCAGTAGTTTTATTTTGAGTAAAGTGATTTTAAGACTGGTTAAAACAAATAAACATTCCTTGTACACTGGGACTATTCCAGATAATCGAATGCCACCGGAGATCTTAGATTATTCATACGTTCTGGTGTATGCAGTAACATCCATATGAAAATGTACTGAATTGTGCTGACGTACAGGATAAAACAGACCTCGAGAGAAGAGCGGAACACGACCGGAATTTCCAAATGGTGTGCGGAATATTCGGTCTAATTCGGAATGGAAAAAAATTCATTTAGCCTTGCCTACAGATAATTCAAGACGAAAGTGGGACATAGTTGCCGTTCTTTGACAGTTAAGAAAGTTTGATTAGTATAAGCTTATACAAATTTTCACTGTCGGCATCTTTTCCAGGAGTTTGCGAGAACAAAGTTGTTGATCATGCTGAGTTTTTGTTCAAAGGATGACTCAGGTCTATCAATGCAAACTCTTTCTTTTTACTCTGTTTTGAAAGTTCAGAACACAAATTTCTTCTTAACCACTTCATCGCAGCAAAAAGAAAATGTGCTGATGACGTCCAACGTTTCTTCTCTTGAAGTAGCCAAGTCATTCTTGGTTGATAATTGCCCAGTTAATCATTTCAAACGCCGTGACAAGTTCTTTTTCGCGCTACGATGAAATGTGAATAAATGCTGGCATTTAACTTTTCCACTGTAAATACTACCGCCATCCTGTTTGCTGCCGATACACTAGTTTTTAGAGCCCTACATAAGGCTATTTGAAGCTTGGTATTCGAACTATCTATCCGGTAACAATTTACTTTCTGCAAGATGTCATTTTCACTTGGGGCACATTGAGTCTTGCCAACTTAAATTCCTCAGAAGTTGCCAAACACTTAAACCGTTTTGTCCAGAAATCTGACTCACCCAATGGTTCTATTCTCCAGTTAACATTTTGATATAATGTGCGCTCGGATAAACCAGGCAAAATGAGAGACAGAATGTTTCATCTCCTCGTGACTAAACGGTGAGTAGAAAAGAGTCGGCAAGTTTACCACAATAACTAAGAAGCCGAAATATCTCGTATCATACAACTAAACCACGCGAAACTAGCAACATGGTGTAATAAATACTATAGATTTGGTCGAGAAAAATTCTGAAAAGGATCGCAACACGTTAGAAAGCTAGCTATTCATGTGATGTCTTGTGGGCTCAATCCAGTTCACGCAGTCACATGATCCTGCCAGCGTAAACAAATAGTTAATCGTTATGACCTTGATATATTGAATTTAATTTACAGTTGAGAACATTATGTCGTCGTTACATAAGTCTAATTCACTTCGGTTGAATTTAAGCAAACAAAACCAATAGTTATTAACCCAAAAGTATGTTGAAGTAAAGCGTGTGTCTGAAGAGAAAGTATACAGCTGATTGATCATCACCGTCGGGACCCACGAAGAGCAACGTGTCAGCCTATACAGTCAAAGACAACAATAGATATTTTGGGTTACACGGTTTCCATATTAGCTCGTAACACCGATATCGCGGACAACATTCGGCATTGTACATATAGATCGGTCCACTTGTGGACGGATCATGAGTGTACGCGCACCACACAAATAGCCTCATAAATTGTAAGTAACTGCGCCCTAATGCATAATTACTTTTAAGACGTCTACCCTCTAAAATGTCATTAATTTATTTGCCAGAAGCCATTCTTTAAATCAATCAGTAAGAAAATGTGGCATGCTGAAACGTTTTGACAAAGCCCACCGTTAAAACCTGGTTATTTTCCATAGTTCAGACGTTCTTTCTTACTCTTCCACATTGAATCAGTTAATTTTGAGTCGTAATTAACCTAAACCTAAAATTCATTTGTTCTCATCCGAAACTATTCAAAGGCGTTCATGCATCACCGCCAAGACTAAGACTTTCCGTTTTTTTCTACGATTACACCAACTTCCGTTTGACTGTTTATTCGGCTACTTCTCTGTGGTTAGTATAGCATAGATTGAGAGTAGCTTTCAGTTGTCCTGAATCTCTGTTGAGGTTCTGATAAATTGTGAAGGTTAACTTGTCTGGTTTATCACAAATTAAAGGTCTATTTCCAAGAGAACGTTACTGCCACATCCACACTGAATGCTGGTGACTAGAACAGCATAAAAAGTTGAATTGAAACAAACGTATTCGACCGCTATTAATAGTTTCGAAGCTCTTTTAAGTCAAAATTAGGGATAACTTGGCACAATGACGAGTGCGCACACGGACACGCCAGACTAATCCAATATATGTCCATGATAGTGCACTTATTTTTTTAGTAGAACAGAACAAAAATACTAACAGTCATCCTGATGTGTTCTCAAATTACTTCACTTACATATTGCGGGAACAAGGGGACAACCAAGCAGTCTTGTAGTCGTTTGGTAAGGCGAGATTGTATAAACAAGCTTCGATGCAGGTGTTCAGTATGTCAGGATCATACCTTGTGCAGCTGAAAAGCAGAACGATCCGCAAATGCTGTATTAACAATTAAACGCTCATACCTTGGGTGCAGTACATTTTGGACTGGAACAGTAGGAATACAACTGATCTACATACATTCCGATGACTACTAACCAAAGTGGATGCTTTCTGCATGAAGCACTTAACTGCCATGTATGGAAACTGGACCTTTATTCAACCTAAAAGGAATGCTTGAATTCATAATTTTACTTAATGCTCATCCTCAAACCGACACTCCACAAACAATTTCGTTGCTGGTTGAACTCAGCAGGTAGAAATTGCTTCAACAAAGGATCGGACATGCAGCCAATTGCGTTACGAGATATTGCTCTTGTCCGTTTGGTCACAAGTTCTATGAGGATTGCTTGAAACAGTGGAATGTTTATGTACTGAAGATAGAACTTGGTTTCACTCCATCTGAGTGTCGTAATAACACATCATTGTACAGAAGACATTTCAGAATGTTGTCAGAACAACAGTTAAATATTTACAAAAATAAGGACAATTAGATATAGGTGTTAGACTTCTCCAACTCTCAAGCAGTTTGAACTGTGTAAGGGTCAAGTCGTTAGGTCAAGTCAATTCAATGAACCGGTTTGTGCGCTTTAGAGTTGAGTATAGAGGAACGACATATTTTTTACATATATTTTTAAATAGGTTTTACAAAAATGGTAATTCAAATTCATGGGAGATTCCCATATGAAATCGTTCATATTAATAACAAAACATGCTAGGAAGATGATAGCAGATGAACCGGATGTACGGGTATACGCAGGATAGATGTGAAAAATGGAACCAAGTTGAGGATGCGGATACAAGTATAAAAATTCGGGATTAAGCTTTAGAATGGTCAGCTATGACGTCAGTGAGACTTTACCAAGAAGTGCCGCTAAGGTTAGATATTTTTCACATGGACCCGAAAGGAAACTTAAAATAACTGATTAGAAGATCATGAAAAATGATGAGAACAAAATAACATAAATTCACAAAACACAAAGATAAGAAAATGCGTGATTGAAAATGGTTGTAAACGTAAAACATAAGAAGTGATTAGTCTCTCTTTAGTAAAACAATGCTAAAATGAAAATACTACCCAAATTTTGATTCAACCTGACATATAAATACTTGATAGGTTGGACCCTAGGATATACTAGTGAAAAGACGTATACGAAGATGCTTATGAAAATAATCTTTAAGACATCCGTCTTTTTTATTTTTCAACCATTTAAAATTTTGCGATCTATTTTTCGCGACCCAATTGCGAAAAATCTGGACTTTGGCTGGAATCGAACCAGCGACAGAAACAACGTGCCTAAACGCAGCAAATACTTTCTGTTGTTGATTTGAATCCAGCCGAAGTCCAGGTTTTCCGCAAATGGGTCTCTGCTAAATTATCAAATCTGCCAAACTGCTTATCACTAAGCTGTGATTAATTCAATATAGCTATTAAACTTTGAAGAATTGTTTTGACATGGCTGGTTATTTTAAACAGTTGTACACATCTGGATGCTTGTGGTGCACGTTCGGTCCAAGTTGGCTTAAAAACATTGGTTTTGAAACGGCAAACGTCATTGTTGGAGGTTCCACGTTTCTAATCATGATCCAACAATGATGTCCGTATTATAATGGTTTCATATCACGGCTATTGTCATCAGGAAAGAGACTTGATTAAAATGCGTACTTTCCAAGTTGCTACGTGTTTTCGATTAAAAGTTGTTGTCTGTTTCAGTTTGTGAGGCTGAATGCGTTTAGCTTTGCTTTTTATCTTGATACGTTTGCAAAATGCAGATGCGAGACGCGCCTCTCTACATCTGGCCCAACGGAGGTCACAACCGCCACTGCTGCGCAGTTTGTGACAATCACCTTCTAGTGTTTTTGTCAGCTCAACTCACTTCACTCATGAACATTCTTATTGTGGTCTGTTGGTATTGACTTACAGTTTTGTCGAACATTCCAGCTTTTCTTGCTAACGCAGTTGATTGCACTCTCGAAACAAGGTCTGAGAAGTGAAAAAGAGGCTCCAAGTTATACAAACTCGAAGCGTTGTGACAGTGCAGTCAAAAAAGGATGATCAATTCTTGCCTAATCTGAAGCTACTGAAGAGGTTGTCAACAACTTTGCCTCAAGAAACGAAAATAAGAGCTCTAGTGTTGGTTGTGGCGAGGATGTGCCTTACTGACGAGCAACCACGTAGTGCTTCTGTGAGTAAGAGGCTGCCTGAAAATTCCAAATGGATATGACAGCTATAATCAGTTGGGATTAAGGTTTACCTCACACCGACACAAAGCCCCTATTACTAACAAGTAAAACGCCGATTACACATGAACATATCTTATTTTGTGAATAGTGAAATAAACGGCAGCCTTAGCTGACGATAAATGATAGATGATGCTCAGTAGAAATACTTCGTTCGAAGATGGATAAAAACCACACCAACGTTTCGACTGCATAGATAATGAAAGCTCAATGATCCTGTGCATACTTCTGACACTTACATTGACTTACGGAAGCCATGAAACCGAGGTGAACGCACTGATAAAATGTTAACTCGAAATGCTCAAGTCAACCTTTATGCTGGATATCTTATACTAGATGCGCTCTTCTTTTGTTCTGGGTGTACACTGTTTTGAGGAAGATATCCGCCTCAAAATTTCCGTAAGGTTAGACCAGCATTTTTGTTAGAACCAAAATTAGAATAAACTTCTCTAATCCCGCCCCACCGTTTTCATGATAACATTTCAATTTCTGTTACAGCTGAAAATGTAAATGATCTCCAAAGTGTATCAACACTTTCCACACTTGAATGAATTTTTAACATGAAAATTAAATTTGGTAACCCATTAATTTGTTTAAATGAACAAATTTGAAAGATTATTTTTCCAACTGAGTGGTTTGTACATAAAGGGCCTAACATTGACATACGTACAAAATCATAAATTATTGTTTAACGAATTAGGGAAACTCGCTTTTAGTGAGGTGTGTTGTTGGGTCGTTAGTCGTTCCTTATATACCACCGTAAACTGATTTATGTTGAACACAATGATGGTTGAGATCTTCTATACATTGTATTGTCCGTATCACATCGTGACAAAAGACCAAATAATAAAACTTTCGTTAAGTTACTAACAGTGACAAAGTTCAACATCACCAAATTAGTTAAACTTATAAAACTAATGGTTGAGCAGTCTTTCACAATTTACCCGCCATTTGATGCACGTTTATGCTTTCAGTTAACCACTAAGACAGAAAGATTTATTGCGGGAATTCAAAGTTGGGCTTATTCTTAGGAGTCGTATATATGAGATGATTAACTGCCGATAATTGGCGTGCTACCGGTGAATATATGTGCCGCTCATACTTTTAGGGATGGCGAAACACTGCTAGGTCTAAGGAACTAACTCAGGTAACTCTAGTAACTTCTGGGTACATAGAGATGGACAATGTGTTCCGTTCGATATTTCTTCGAAAAACTATCCTAGCCTCGGGCTTTGCGAATCAACAATCCGAGCGGATAAACTGTGTCTGCATAATGACCTAATTTCGTAATGTTTCATGATCCCAAGCTTCTGATCCAGCACGTACTGGGTAGGAACTTTTCACATGATTAGTGTGCAAAAGAATTTTGATAACAGATCTGTCACATGCTGCATTTAAGACACGCTAGCAGAATTACGTAAGATAATAGCTAAGGAAATGATTCAATCGTTGTCATTGGTTACGGTGCAGAGATTGTGTTTGGTAGACGTGCTTAAGTTCCTGTAGTTGTAAAATTGGGAAGATACCTTGTTTTACAATGGGACTAGCACACAACAGCAAGATTCGTTCCGGCTGACAGTCAGTCTTGTGACCAGAAGATGCACACTTTAAACGCTAAACTGACCGACTGGATATGTCTCACTGTAGACAGTATGTTACCCGCAGTGACCAAAACCAAAGTACGTGTGATTTGATAAGTAAGCTTGGAAAAACTTATATCAAAAGGTGCTAATTGTCAAGATGCAGATAGGATGCGGTAAACCAAAGAAAGAGATTAGCTTGAGTGTAATTTAATTAATTCTGCTGATCCACTATACCAGTACAGGGGACGATATATGGCATGATGTAGTAACATTATGTTATCCAACTCAATACGAACAGACTTTACAAAGTGCAGGCACTAACGACACCCTCGGGGCATTAGACAAGAAGAGCGGTTCCTAACAGTTGTAAGACAGACAAATCGCCTGAGTCAACGGTTTATGCATACATTGAGCAGGAGCCGAGTAGTTATGAGCATTACATGGGAAAACGTGCGCAATCATGGGTTTGGATCGTGCGGTAATATGTTAAATGAAGTGACCCTTTCAGCGATGTGATCTGTCTCCAGGATGTGCCTTGTTATGAATAAGTTAGGTTTCGGATCTCATACCTAGTTTTCCCGTGTGATGCCTCATCCTTCACGCCAACCAACTGGGCGTATCAGCCGAGCATACGTCCCGCCGTTCTTTGTCGTAGGCACCTAACCTGTGATAATACGAAAGAATTAAATAGATTCATGACTATGGGGCTTCAGCATAGTAGTAACTTTGACCGGTTATTATAACATTCTGAGGGAATGCGTGTGTTGTGGCATATGAGCATTTCGTTTAATTTCTCCAGGCCCTTGAAAAAATAGTGAAGTCAAGCATATAAGTAGGAGACAACTGGTGAACAGTAAACGGGTAAAATAGTACGGGTCCGAAGATAGTTAACAAGCAACAAAGGAAATGTGAGTCAATAATTTTTGCGCAAATATAGCGGGTCCCCTATGCTTAATAAATCAACGGTGACGAAGTATATCAGAGTTGACTTAATTAATAGTAGATTGAATGAATTGATCGGGTTCACTAGGTGGTCAGTCATTTGAACGTGCTTTGCAACTGATTAGCAGCTTTCATCGCTGTACAGTAGAAAATTGTAAGAGGTCCTGCCGGGTTAATTGCAAATATCCTCACTGATCGTCAGCCAAAGTCATCGAAACCTTGGTACTGGTCTTTCTGACACGTCCGTCACCCAACTTGGTGTGCACAGTATGACGCAGATCTGCAAATGAAAGTCGTTAATCTGGGTAACCAAGGCCAGAATGTCTTGTGTACGGATGGGGTTGGCAAGGGTAAATCCCACCTCAGTAGACGCAGTGTAAATGGGTGTTGTAAGTCGTTGCCTTATCGTTTGTTTCTGTGTACTCTACCCTAGTTAAACGAACCTTTTTAAATAATCGAAATATTGTGTGAGATTACGGAACTCATTTTCTAACTTTGTGCGTCATTTGTCTTGGGTCAGCTATGAAGCTATTTAAGACGTCAGTGCCTTGTGATATTGTCTGCAATACCCATAAATTTTCAGGATGTATCCGCTGTCTGGTAGGAGACTTATTAACTAGCTGACGATAAGGTGTTACTGCTTGACAACCTTCAAACAGCGCAAAAAGGTGGAAGTTATTTTGCACTCAGCTAAGTACTTCGGAATGTGCTTTGCAGCTTCGAAGTGCGAAGTCCTTCTGCAAGATTTCTGTGGTTATGTAGGTCTGATGTTGGATAATGAAATTATAGAGATTGCTCACCGGTTTATATATATGAGAAGCTATATCGGCAGCGGTGATGGAGATGTAGGAAATGAAATAGAAGAGAATATCTCAAGGGCTAGGGCGTTATTCGTCAACTTAAGGCACCTCTGGTGACGGACAGGCATCACTCTGAAACTTGAGGGTCGCGTATACAAGGAGACTGTAAAATCTGCATTACTGTGCGGCAATAAAACTTGGCCACCCAGAGTAGAAGACATGAACCATCTTCGAGTGTTTGACCACCGATATATGTGTTCAATCGTTCGCATCGGGTGGCATCGACGGATGATGAGGGAATAAATTAGAAGCCGGTATTTACTATTAACTTGCAGGCGGGTTCCCTTGTTCATTGTTTAAATTAGCACAAACCTAGGTGGTTGGGTTCTATAATAAGATTGCCACATCGAATAATCTTTGTCAGTGCTGCAGCCCACTGGCGTAATGCGCGAGGTGGATGCACGATGGTTTGTTGTACAGAAATTAACTCGTTCACCTAGATGTTGACCACTGTAATTCGGGTTCGCTACTGGGATGGGAATTGTGCGACTCAGAATTAGTGGTTGTAGAGGTTAGGTGGCTAATCGGGCTCAGTGGCTTGAATGTTGTCGTTGTTGGTCTTAGTTGTCTGTGAAGTGATTGCACTTACCAGAGCTAAACAATGAAAGCCGTAAGAAAGCTGTCTATTTAATCATGCCTTACTTTCACTCACAGCCTGGTTGTTTGTTAGCAAGATGTAGTAATCTTGATGTTAAATGTCCGAATATAGATGCAGCTACTTTTATCACATAGGTTCCTTCCTCCTTCTTATTTTTCCTCTTCTTGTACAGGGTTTGCTCTTTTCCTCCTGGTTGTGTGACAGTCAAGCACGAGTGAGATTCACTCATGTATTTCTTTCTATGATAATTGTGAATCGACTATGTTGGGTTACGTGAACCATGCTGCGGCTCTGTTTCATTTAACTACTAAGTCAGTTGGCGTATATTCTGATACTGTCTAACCGAGCCACTACTTAGTTCTGCAAATGTAAGTGTCGTTGTGATTGCAAGAGGATCGACAATCTACAAGAGAGGTAGAATAATCAGATGAACAATACTTCACGTAACTCTTGTGTACTTCTCGGCTTGATCAGAACAGGTAAAGTTGTACCGTGTGGTACTTTCAAAACAAGTGCATATAAGTCCATGCTGAACTGTGCTGATCTGATGATCTGCAACAAATGGCGGCTTTAGGAAAACACACTTTTTCGGCAATAGTATCCACGATCGGTCCGACATTCTTTCGATTGTGATGGATGTTACTGAACGTCTGTGAATATAAATTGGCGAAAGGTGTCGGTGTTTGAGGCCTCTGTTTCATAACTAACATACTGACCGCACTTCTACGAGTCCGAACATTCACTTCTACGTGACTGGGTGGATATATTGACCTGGCTGATTGAATTTGCGAAAACCAAAATGGCGTGTTGTCCAATCAAACTGCCATATGGGTAAAGTGACTAGACACTAGGATGCTTTTGGATACCATCTCAAAAGTACTATTCAACTGAGGGTGTAGAGAAGTTACAAAATTGCCACGGTTAATAAGAATCAAAATGTCATCATCACGACATCTTTGCACCTAAAGTCAGACATTATGGTCTGCAAGTGGACTTCCTATCATTCCGAGAAAGAACGAGCAAGTTTTGGATCAGGAGTATTGGCACCGTTATTACATCATCTGACTACTTCTATACTTTGCTAGCTGCAATCGGAATGAGGATGTGCAATACTGGTACGCAGTGGAAACTTTTGACTAATACAAATTGAACATTATTAACAAATGATCACAGTGTTTACATTTTTATTTTATTTATTTTCCAAATAGAAACGCCAGATTGGAATTTTGTTCTTTTTGTACCTGATCAACGGTGCATATGGTTATTTCGGAACTAATGTACAATGCATCTTCCTGAAAGCAGTTGGTTGAAATGCCAAAGGGAACACAAAAGTTGAGATCATCTTTGAGTGATGTACGGTTAACACTAACGTGAGACAACTATCACTTTTTAAAAAGTATGGACGATGTCCATCAGATTTAGTGATTTCTGCGATACAAGCTTGTAGCGAAGTCCGTGGGGTCACTGGTTGGATGAAACAGGTTAGTTTTGCGCCTTCGTTTGGAGCGAACGGGCAGTCTGAGCATTAATCTTTGGCAATTGTGGGTCATATCGGAAAATTCCCATAAAATCAGAAGGAACGGTGTGACGAACAATTGTTTTCGATAATTCTTTCTAAAACCAATACAGTTACGTAGGTTTCATTAGGACGTCATAAGATAAACCACAAAAAGCAAGAAGTGACTGTTTGCGAGTGACAATAAAAGCAACCACTAGATTCCACACTATTATTGGTTAGGTCCAGACCGGACTTTGACTGGATGGAACCTCACACGGTCAGGGTCTAATGTTTGTGTGTGGTTAGATTAGATGTAATTGATCTATGGCCATGGTAGTTGGGAAGACTGAAGAAATTTCCTTTGACAGCACATATTAGGATTGCGTAATATAATAGCAATCGATTCGGCGGTCGCCAGAATGCGCTGACGGACTGTTTTTAATTGTGTTTGTAACTCTGTAACCGGCCTGGAATACTGTTATGTGTTTCAGTATATAAAAACATGATCGTGAATGCTGGGAGATTCGTGGCACACTGGTCAACAAGACTTCTCCGCGGAACTGCTAGTTACGACCAGGACAAAGATGGTTTTTGGTAACTAGCTCTAACAGAGAAGAAACTTGGGTAGAGTACTTCATTTCGAAGGCGTTTTGACATAAAGGTATACTCGGTACCTTAACTATTTTCGCTTCTCAACCATTGCATCGTTCTGTGAAAAGGTTGTTTGAACTGAGAACTGCCTTGTGCACATCTCCACACTAAGCACAACGTGTGTGGTAGACTTATTATTGGCAACACTAATGAAGAGTCAAGTATAACGATGGACCGCTGTGAGTCTGTCACGTGTTCGTTCAACAAGTAGGTGAACTAGTGCTTGCCGTGAGAAATACAACGGTCCTAAGTGCTTATTAAGACAGTCATTAAAACTCTGAACGTGTGACACATTGGATGCAGTAGAACCGCTATCGATTACGTTGACTGCATCGATTTAAGGTAGTTAACAGTTTGTAACCGAGTGCAAGATACTCATATTTAAGAACGCCAATATCGTTCATGTGCTTGAAGAACGCGTTTGAAAATGGCTGAAGGAAATGGCGATCTTCGTGCAGCTTTTCTTGCTTATTGCAGCTTTATCAGTCATGATTCCAGCAAAGGAAACTCTTCAACTATTCGGAAGATGTGCACTGATACAGGAATAAACAAAACGAAGATGAAGCAGAATGATATCGATTTGGAATATTCTAGATGTTTTGGGACATCTAAAGAGTAAGCATTACTTTGGGATGATGTCAGTCTATTCAAGCGGCTAGCGCTGGTTGAGCATCACTTTTCATGTTGGTATAAAACGTTTACAATTGGAAGTGTAGTTGTACACTGAGCCAAAACCTGTGTTGCTTTGTGATACACAATTGGACTGGGTGATACGTAGGTTCCTAGTAGCATTCTGGTATCCTGTGGCTAATAACTATTTTATTTTCAGTTTAGAATGTCCGCGGTATTTCTTGGTAGCATACAGTGTATTAGTTAGGAGTGATGTTTACACATATTACTAGAATTGTCTACGTTGCATTTTTGATGTCTGAGATGAAGCCCTGTGATGGTATTTAAAAAAGCTGACATCTTTATATCCTATTACGTTTTAAGGGGAATTTTACAAATTACTCAAATGAAGCAATAAAATATCATGCCGAAATTTTGCAGAGAATTGTTTGAACGGACCAGTCAAATGTTACGACGTATACGGTTTAGCCGAGCACGGTCTGGCATTTCATCGTATGAGTAGTAAGGAAGTGTAAGTGATAAACGGAATCAGTTGTGAAATGGAAGGTGCGGTGTAGATATACAGCTGTGCTCCTCGTTATTTATTCATGGTCACTGTTACTACGGTGTGCCTAAATCACTGTTTCGCGAAGTGATTAACAATGATCATGAGAAGTCGATGCGATCAAGCAGGGGCGGCAGTGTTGAGCTAGAAGGTCTTGAGCTGAAGAAGCGTGCCTGTGAGTGTGGGATAAAAAGTTTGTTCTAATTTAACGTTTAAGATGGTCCTTTTCAAATGATGGTGTTGAGCAAACTCTAGCAATCGTTGTGATCTTTTCACATCTTTTCATATCATCTTGAGTCTCGGTTGACACGTGTACTTAAGCTTTTGATATTCGTAACTTTCACACTACATGAAAGAATATGATGCTGCTTTTAGAAATCTTTTGGAGGTGAGAGCAAGTAAATCAAACTACTTGAAATTTTTGGCCTGAACTAAAGACAGAACACAGTTGAACAACTGCACTTCAACTCGACTGTTGTCTACCACTAAAAAAACCATTCGTCAATTTGTGAGTGGAACTTACCCGCTGATGGCTATCTGGTAAATGTCGAGTGATTGGTGATATCTGTGCTTTAGGCATCTACTCGGCTGTGGAAATAGGAAGACTTCGACTTGCACTACATGCCACTCTATTCAGTACATTTTATATTATGACTTAAAAAATAATCTTGACATTAGTGATAATTGGAAGTTGTAAAAGAGAAGCGAAGGAAAATCACACAGTAGCACTCTTTTGCATTTAACCTTATCTATATATAAGCACAGGAAAACCACATTGTGTCATTGACAGTAGGAAGAATGCTCGAGGAATACTAACACACAAATTGTCCTTGATCCTGAAGACGTAATAAAAATGAGATAAGGTAAGTCTTAATGGTGTGTTTAGTCAAGTATGACGTATACACGCAAACGTATATTTTTAGGCGGAAACAATAATTGGTACGAAAACGTTTTGGATAATCATTCTTTCAGTTTTATAGATTATAGCTGATTTGTGTTAAATGATACATTTTGTAAGCGCTTTGACATTTTGTGATATAAAACTCTGCGCAAGGTTAGTGACTGGAATAAGTAGTTCCATAATTGGTCTTACGCATACCAAACATACGACATACGACATAAAATCACTGATGAGTAATAGGGGATTTTGGATTTACATATATATTGAACATCACTCACAATTGATCGCAGCTGTCGCATTCCCATAGAATTTCCAGTCGGTCCCTTTCGAAAAGAAGCACTAGACTCGATTTTCTTTTCACCACCCGGAATAGAACTGCGACCATGCATTCATGCGGCATCCATGTTGATTACTGAGAGCGAACCTCGAGTCTAGGGCTTCTTTTCGTAATTGATCGACTGGAAAGTCTATGGGAATGCCACAGCATCAATCAATTGTGGGTGATGTTAAACCCATTCTACATGAAATCATTTCAAGTTGAAGATCACACATTTCGTGGCAGCCTTTGCTCTCAGATAGACTTCCACATGAACCCGTTTCTAAAGAAAACATAAGACACAAGTTTCTTTCTCATTTGGGCTCATCAGTGTTGCATGTTTGCTACAACCGAAGTTAGAAATTTAGGCACGCTTTCAAGAAACTACCGTTTTAACTACTGGGTCATTGAACTCAGATCAGATATGGCTGAGTTATTACATCTGAACACTCAAACGCTTGTCGCTTGTGAGCAATGACCAAGTTATCCTATCGTATCGATGAAGGAAAATTAATATCTCTTAACTTTAGTCGATAACCCTAGAATTAAAACTTACCAGTTTGCTCAAAATCTCCGATCTCACCAAACCTGCTAAGAGATGTTTTAGATTGACGTTGGGTTAATTCAAATTTGAGGACCACTCATATTTGATCGCAGCCCTTACGTTCAGATATAATTTCCAGTTCTGATAAGAGCGGAACTCTAGTCTAATGTTTTTTTTAAACAGGCTGACTGGAAAGTCTACGTGACTGCAAAGGTTGCGACCAAATATATGCGATGTTCAAATTAGGGTTGGTCAAGTTTCCGACTACTCATTAGTAAACTAAAACCATGCTGATCTTACTCGGCATTTATTGAAAAAGCCAGGTTGATAGCTTGATAATTTTTACGCGGTGTGAAATGTGAGACTTTGATCAGTACAATTAGTAGACCGGAATAACTGATGTCAAAATTTTCCTTCAAGCAGATAATTCAATCAATTTCATAGGTAAATAAAGACTAGACATTTGTTCTGTTGGTGATCGAGCATTTCCGTGATTAATTTTGTTGGCATATTGTGAATGGTAGGGTAAATTTGAATGAAGCTTGAATGTAGAAGTTTGACTTTCGAATGGAATTACATGACAGTGATTCTCAAGTACTCTACCACTTGGGCTGTTCTACACTATCTTTGTCAAAGCTGAATATCAACAAATCAGGTAATTTCAACCTCACTGTTTATCACCTGAGCGATATCGTTGAATTCCTTGTGACAGATATGAAGGGCTGAGTAAACACGTTCAGATGAAAAATGTCTAAACACCCCCTGTGTATTTGTCCCGTAACCGTCACATCACAAGCAGAGTAAAGACATACAGATTTGGTTGCCGGTTTAAATGGGACAGAAGTCAACAGGTTTTATTAAACCTCGTCTAACGCAGAGCATTTCCTTGCTTTCAACGGGATTTTAACTCATTTTCACGTTTGCTTAAAACAAACCTTATTTGCTACTACACCACTTACCTAACAGTAGACACAATCGAATTATCAACTGAGTTCATTCGCTGAGTTCATTCGCATTTGTTTGTAAATGGTGGTTGAATTAGCCGACCATCAGCGTTAACAACGAGATAACAGTTTATCAGTCGAGTGACAATGAAATGCACTACTGGCCAGTACAAGCACGACAAGGCAGGGTTTTTAGTGTCAGTCAGATACAAGCCTGTCCGTGTGAATGTTCAAGTTGCAATGAGATGTGACCAGTGTTTCATTAAAAACATACTACTGTCTGGTTTTCAGTAGCTAAAAACTCGTATTTCATAAATAAGACAAAGGTTGCTAGATTACGTTATACTTATTCCGATTATGAATAAATTGATTTACTTGAAAGTTCTACAACAGAATGTTTGCGGAACACACGGTACTCAGTGACGTTTTGATGTTTTAACACGCTATATAACTAACGTTGTTGTGAGCTGTTGATTAATGTACTAAAATATTGTTCGAGTTAGCTCTGTTATGTCAGTCTAAAATTCGAATGAGTTAGTTCATACCAAATCCACTGATCGGTGATTGGGTAATGGGGTTACTGTGAAATTTTTGTATCAGTGAATTGGCTGCCTAGGTGATCTGGTAGAACAAGATTGGTCCTTGTCACTCCAGCTACTGGTTTAATAATAATCAAAGCTCGAATTGCCTAAACGTCGACTTCCTCAAGGTCAACAAAACCACTGGATTACTTGCCAATTAAAGCCTGAAACTAAGACCACAAGCTATTTGGTTTATGCGCCTTGGATTAAGAAAGAAACATCCAGTGGTTTTTCCGAAATGTGATCATACTGTAATGTTCTTAAACTTGACGCGTTTGGTAGTAAAGAACTGAAGCTCAGTGAGGAGAATCAATGTCAACCACCAGCTTATAGAAGTCTCCAACCTTTTTAATTGTCCCGGTTTTTTGAATATGTTACATAGATCACGGTCCAAGACTGACAGTCTTAAAGGTTCATTTATTAATAGTTCTGAAGTGACTAAAAGCAAGTGGTCGGCGAAAAGTTTGGAATGTCATCCGTTCGATTTGGAGAGGTGACTGAGCGAATCATACAAAACAATGTAAGGTCGTTTTTCAAATTTTCCGTCAATATGGCCGGGACCAGTGAAACCGAATGGCAGCAGAAACAAAGAACAACACGGAAAAATGTCTTACGAAATAAATGAAAGACTATACGAATTTTCTTTGAGGGGTAAAAAGTGACAAACGTAAAACTTGGGAAATGGTTAAAGTTGATTGCCATAAAGCACAGTTTACTTGATTAATCGAATCGAAAAGTCTACATGGGTATTGTATCAACGTGTACGGACGTAGTGAAATCCAAGTGTTGTTTACTATTAAAAAAAGCGGACGCCATATCTAGAAATTTAATACAGCATTATATTTATCCCTGTAAGTTTGTACATTTGAGTAATCGTACTATCAGATTAGTGCAAACACACTGTTGCGTTACACATTTGTAATGGTATGGTTTGTAATCTGATAACTGAGTTAACAGTATTACATTCACCAACAACAAACCGCAAACGGCCGCAATTCTAAATCGACCTGCGATCATCGAGTTACTAGCCAAATATTCTGCACGTTACAGAGTTCATTCTAAATTGACTTAACCGAATCATTAAACGAAGTTTGAATATCTTGTTTAGATTAGGTTACAAATGAGAGTTTATTGCGTTTCTTCGTGGATAACCCTACAGAAGTATAGTTTTTGATGATCTCACATCAGATAACTCACATTTTCCAAGTTAAACGAAACCATCAAAGTATGTCAGAAACGGACTTCTGATTGTTAATACTGCTGAGCTTGCACCATACCCTCTTACAAATACTGAGGTTGAAAAAATGCGCACTTCCCTCACCCATCCAATGTCTGTGTAATACATTTCATCATGTTATATGGCAGAGTAGGTTGATATTGCAAACGACTATGCTTGGCTACGCGCCTGAAGTGGCTGACTAATTCATATGGGTAGGATTCCGGATCATTTTTAGGACCTCTGTCATTATCGTGTACAGTCAGCGTATCGGCTAAGGAATTGCAGCAGCATTACTACCACTTACAGAAGGTCCCGCAGGTCAGCGACACCAGTAGTAAATTTCGTAAATAGTGTGTTGCAATCAAGCATATATGTATTGGCCAGGTTCACATAGCAACAACATACCCGAAACGCCGTCCGGAAGCCTTCCACATTTGTTGTCTCACGCAGGTTTGTGAAAATTGAACCTCCAATGACAGGGTGTCATTTTTACGTTTGCTCTCAATTATCAGGTGATTGTTGCGCGGTTACATCCAAACAGGGAATTGGGAACACTTGTGCACCTAAGGTAAGGCAGGCTGAGTGACGGCTCAGAAAAAATAAGGTGGAATCAGTCTGGCTCAGTCGGAGTATCTGAAACAGTAACGGAAAGTTAGTGTCTTTAATATCATAAACCGAGGTTACAGCTGAAACAAGCGAACAACAAAGGAAGTGTACTCAAAAGCTATCGACAAGAAATGCCACAATGGAATGCTAGACTTGGACCTAGAAGACCCTATTTGTGCAGGTCTAACCTTCAGCTGCGTTTGTTTAAAGCAGCTGACATTTTCTTTCGACCGTAGATCAAGACTATGCCTCTGTTTTATGAACCGTCATAAATCACCAACATTTAGGTTATTGCCACAATTATATACTGATGGCTTTTGACCCATCACTTTCGGGCTGATAAACTGACGTACATTTCGAAAAGTGAAGTCAGAAACATTATGTTGCACGATTTGTGCCAAAAAGAAATTTCGTCGTATATTTATTGTCGATTATTACAAATTGTTTAGTCTACCAACCTGCAAAACGAGTTATAATGAAATGTCAACTTTCTGTTTGCGCAAAATTTCTACTTTTGTCAGTGTAGCGAACAGTTTTTTTCGAATGTACAGAGTGGGTCTGTTTCTTTCAAATGAAAACTGCCTTGGCCAATCGAAGATGGCCAGAGGTGGTGGTCGTGCAGATGACCGTGAATTGTTTGCATCCATCTGATGGTGCGTCATTAACAAGTGTCATGCCGTATCTGAGGCAGACTGCATGTAAGTTCAGACGATAGTGTCGGCGATTGACACTGCATCGACCGTTTGCGTAATTTGATGTTTGACCCTGCTCGACATGTGTTCAGTAATTCTGGTTTGTGGCTGGCGCTCAGTTCTGCCTACGTAGATGACACCAGACCCACACTGCTATTGGTAGGTGACGTAAGATTTGGCGGTCGGAGGCACCTGATGTTTCACTGAGGGTATTGGGATGAGGAAGGTTCCGTAAAGTACTGGGCTTCATCAAAGGTCCGCCTGACAGCTGTCCGCAGATGGTTCAGCTTTGGCGGTGCCGAGCGCTTATTATACGCCTGCTATCCTCGCTGATATCTCAGCAGCAGTATTACAGGCTGACGAGATAGTGCCACACAAGCAGACCTGAAGGCTGCTTTCGATTCAGTTGTTCGTAACGTTTCCTGGAGCTGTCTTCTCCGCAAGGGAGTACCAGAGAAATACGTGAATCCGTTGAGGTCACTGCATGCCCACTCTGCAAGCAGGGTGAGAGTTTATTTAAAAAAATGCATCGGGCGTTAACCAATTCTAGTGGTGTTCGTCAGGGGTATCCGATTTCCCTCTTCTTATGTAATCTTGTCATGAACGACATTCTGGAGGGTGCGTTTCGCGAATCCACGTCATTGTTGAGGCGAGCGGTGGCCCGAGCCACAGTACCTTTTTGTCAGACTCATGCCTGCTGTGATGATGATAATGATTATACGACTGTACAAAGTGCTTCTGTGTGCAAAAGGGTTGACTAGTCGATCGAATTCCGACCTTCCTATCTGTGGCCAAAATTCAACATTCCCTGGCTTTCGACTGACCTTCCTTAAGTCGATAAATAGGATGAAAAGAAGATGCTGGACTGACGGTATGACGCGAATCTGCAGGATGTACCGCAGTTGTGCTGGTAGCTGTCTTGGGGATTCCGCTGTTAATCCAGACTGGAGGACGCTCACAGTTGAAGTGCTCAATTCTGATGCTCTCTTTCATGTTTACCAATTTCCTTGTTACTGTGGTACTATTTATGTAAGTAGCAAGACTAGACACTTATCGGATGACCAATCTGGAGGATTTATAACCAAATTTAACAGCCTACGTTAAGCACTCGCAAAAATGCAACGAAGTGAGTCAACAACTTACTCATACACTCGGCGCTTCTGATGCCACTTGTCAAATTCCCCACTGAAGAGTAATGCATTTTGATATACATTTTGTTTAAATGTTCGCAGTTATCCCCCTTCCAACTGCTACGTTCAACTGTACCGAAATGCATGATAATTTTAAATTCAAAATGGCACACATTCGTCATTCCCGAATAAACTATGGGTATATGATGAGCACATGTGCGTTCGCCTGCTAATTCCAGTAATGCCGCTGTTGATATGTAACATGAAGGGGGGTGTTAAATACTCCTAAAACTGGTCGATAATCATGATAAATTTGGTCATCCGGGTTCATGGTGATGAATTTCTGGAATGCTGTGACAGCCAGTTCGGTGTTTTGTGATTTAGGCACATAGGTTGTTTGATAATTGTTTTCAAAATCTTTTTGTATTTTCAGCCCAATGAACTATTCGGGGCGTATATCTGATATCCTAATAATATTGTTTCTTAAGAGGACTTCAAATACGGTATATCTTGAATTTGGAAGAACTGGAGGCAGCAACATGAACAACATGTACCTACGCCGTTAACTGACTACTACTTGAGTTACTGAGCCACGATATTGTCTTTGATGACGTAGGTGGACAACCGCTAACAACGTGGCTCCCAACAGTTATTTCACTTTCTTTTTCAGGTAGATTTTATATTGAGGCAGTTTTCTGTTTGTAAGAGATATGCAGCCGGTGACAGCGCTTGTTACCTAACATAGTTTTGCTTTGCGGACTAGGCACCTTGAGAGTAGCTCGTGGGAACTATCTGTCTTTCAGCAACAGCATTGCTAATTGTGGGGTTCTGTTACTCATGCACCTCTATGTTAAAAATCGTATAACTTGCAAGCGGATGTTTTGGACGCAGATAAGTGCGTCAGTAAACATCGTGAAACATACTACAGTTCGGCATACAAGTGCAATAATTTTGAGCCATTAGCATGTATCTCAGTAAATTATATTTAATTAAGTATATTTATTAGTAATACAATTTCTTTGTACAACAGTGGCGTTGATGCATTCCAGCGTGAATTATTCGAGAAATCCTGCGGGGGCAGTCGATCCTTTGCACGTTTAGGGGATTCTATATGAGACAGAAGGACGGTTGGGTAACCCAGAACAAATGTGAAATTTCCGAGCTTCTGGCGTGGGTTCGTAGCTCAGCTGGTGGAGCGCTTACCACGTTGAGGCATGGTGTTTCTGTAGCTGGTTCGAATCTAACCGGAACCCCAACGTTTTTACAATTGGGTCTCGTCTAAAGAAAATTATATTTAAAACTCTTCGTTCCTTTGATGAAGTTGAATAAAACAGTGAGAAGATGCAACTCATATGATGTTCAGTAAATGCATTTCAAAAGCTTCTGCCCGGTTCAGCACTAGAGGAGGCTAGACAAGACGCCTTTCCACGGAGCACAGAGGATTGGCACAGAAGACAACCTACAGCAACAGTTAGGCTTAATGACGGACACACTGCAGTTCAACGAGTATTCCCATCGACTTATTAGAAAGTACAGTACAGCCGTCATCCGAACTGTGGAATTGATGACGGCACAGAGAGAACGGTGTATTTAGAACCTCCGTTTCTAGGGGAGAACTGGCCAACAGTGACGAGGAGGCGTATGACAGCTGCTGCATCCAGGACTGATTACGCTGCAAAACTGTTTATAGTATAGCAATCAAGAACTCTAGCAGTCATCCCGGTTACAAATAAACAGCGCACGTCAGTCACATTTCATTGTTTATAAAATATTCGAGTAGCTGCAGTATGAGCTAAATAGGGAGGACAAACCGACGACTGGCTGTTCATTTAAGTAGCATGTTCCCAAATGGCTAGAAACTTAGAAACGCCAGGCGCCCGTATAGATGCCGATGGATGGCACCCAGCATTATCAGTTCCAAGGCATATGTTACAAACAGTACACAGAGTCAAAGCTCCTGATTTTTGAAGGCTGGTGAAAACGCATACTTCACCTTGTTGAGGCTTTGGTAATCAGACGTCACAGTCGCCCCTGTGTGCTCAAAAACAATTTGTGTTGACGCTGCGGCTATCTTGGTAGTCAACATTCCCGCAATTTTGATTTCCAGTTATTCGTGTTCGTCTATTTAATCCCTTAATCCATGACTTCCGCTCTCTTAAATTTTGATTCATTTAAAATTATTTACACGTTCATGATGATCAGAATGTACAGAAAACACCACAGGAGTTGCCTCTTCTCATCGTTTTATTCAAATTATAATTAATTTATTAAAGCTATTGACTGTGTCCTTTCACCCAGTTTTAACCTTATTTTTGTTCTTTCCATAACTGTAGTGTCGACATTGAGATTCAATTTTTCCTAAATTTAATGCACTATCTCCGGAATTTTGGTATTTCAGTTACGGTTGATTTTTTGTTATTGATCGCCAGCAATTTCGACCGACAGTGAATAAAAATCGATCGTGGTAACCAGCTTCCAAACATTCAACGAAATTTATGTCGAAATGCGCAGAAAACATACTCAGTTGGGTTGTCGTAACTTGTAACACCGTTTCAGTTGTGACGCTAAGCTTATTAACTTGACAGTTTGTTAATATTTTCCGGATTGAGTTAGTGCAAGACCAAAACTAAAAATTGTTTCCGGCTTATAGGCTGAAATGCATGCTAAAACACACACACACACAAACACAGACTACAAGCTGAGTTAACACACACATTTGGAGATAGTAGGCAAGAGCAGAGCAGCTCATTCCGAGCAGAGCCTGCCAACTGACATCCTACGCTGCGTGAGAGGAGGGATGAGGGAATTATGCCAAATCGATTGGGTGATTACCGTGGAGACTGGAAAATGTTGCATTGTGACGGATTCACTGTAAATTGACCAGTAATGTAACGTAACCATCTGAAGCTTTTCGACTGTAAGCGTTATACCGTACAGTTTCCATTAGGATCACCCACATGCATTGGTTGATTTTGTTGGACACTTTACTACCACCGTTGACCTTACACCAGTGAGGATAAACGATCATAAAATCAGCTTTCTAATGAATATATCGGCTAAATTAACCCATGAAAGCATTTCAGTCCATACACGAAGAAACAAACTTTAGCTGCCGTATAAGACTATATATTGAAAATATATAAGCATATATATAAGTATATATTGACAATTTATAATGCATACAAAACAGTGAGTTTTCTGGTAAATCTAAAGTTAAAAGTGTTCGTGAGCTTTTAAAGTCTTATTTTATGGTGGTTGGTTTCAGAAAACTAATCATCGACCAAGCTACCGTGATCTGACCACCACAAACATCACTGTCACCCTGTGCGTTTTTTGGTTGTAGACTAAAATATAGCTCGATGTATTACACAGTGAAATGGTCTGCATTAGTCGCAAGCTACCACATTCAGTCGTCCATGTGTAAAAAGTAGGCATAGGTGGCGACAAATTAGTTAATTTGTGCGCGCGTTTTAATAGAGTCGCGATCTGCACCTAGTGGTGACAGTTGATCCGTAGTGTCTTTCAAATAGTTTGCAATGTTTGTTACCTTTATAACAACAGTTCTCGTCCAGTTGTGACGGGCCACTGAATGGTGCTGACAAACTTGATATCGGATAATGAAAGGTCGTTGATGCTGTATTTAATTTTGGACCAAAAAGCTTAAACCAGTTTAGGTTTTGGCTTTGATTTTCGTTGACCCAATGTAGCTATCTTATTTCAATTCAAGGCGGTCCTATACCGCTTTTCAATACTCATATATTGTCTGATCATTTCCGAATGTGACTAACTGTTTTTACTCCATATCGGGAAAATGAGCCAGTCTGAAAGAATTCTCATGGTAAATTTGGACAGCGAATGTGTGCGGGCGCATCTCACGGAGTCCCAGTATTATATTTCAAGCTAGGTAAACAGAAATTCTAACGAAGTCGGGTAAACGAAAGAAAACTGGATGAAAATGTAAAGTGCATGCTTTTTTGAAGTAGCGTATGTGTGTAACTTACAGGCAGTTGTATCCGAATGTGTATTGCGCAACATGTAACTCTGAAAAAATAGTAAAACTCAGTGAAGATGAAGGAAGACGACAAAGTTGTACGTAAATACAATAGTTCTCCATGTTTGGCTGACGGTTTGTTGATCCGGGCTCTTCGTGCACGACCATGATGCAGCGGTCTGAAAGGTTGGTAGAACATTAACGTGGAAACTATCAGTTTACATTCGATCTATGCAGGCTAACTCGAAATTTGTCTCATCTATCCAGCAAGTAGTATGTGAATCTGCATAACACTCCATCAGTCGACAAGCAAACAGTCACCGTAACTCCAAATTCACATTTGAGTTAATGCCAACGGGCACTTGGCACAGTTTCTTGACAGTTATGCATCGACCATCCTAATATCGACTGGTCGTTGTGATCGATAACTCCTTCTCGAACTCAGCCTTGACGCGCAACCTCAAAAAATGCAGTGTAACAGTTGGGTCTACGGAAGTCCACTCTAACAAGATATTAATCTCAGATTCTGTCAGAATCTTGCTTCTATGTCCTTTGCGAGGCTGCGTTTCATAACTGATGCAATCCAACTGAAGCCACTTGTAAGCGGTATTACACTTGACTCCATTCAGAAGGGCAACCATACGCCAGTCATCGCCCCTTTCGAATGCTTCGATAATGCATCTGCGTATTTCGGGACTGATGCGAGTGTAATTGCGTCTATCAGCCGTGTATACAAGAGAACTAATGAAAATGTCCTCACACACTGATTCACTCTCATATTACAACTCAAAGTCTACCACGACCCTAAACCTCACTCCTATTGGACGTGAGATCCACAGACATTCCTAACCACACGCACCTCTTTACCTGTCAAAGGAACCAATACGGCCCGCAGTTTGATGATTTAGTAGGGACAGGGTCAGATGATCTGTGCGCCACTTCGACCGCTAACCCCGTTCCCATTAAACAAAGCCGCTGACGTCCCTTGAATAACCCGTACCACTTCGTCTATCAAAGTAGCCAATACGAAGTGCTCTAATTAAGATTAGTTGTCCCTTCCGGTTAATTGGACCAATCGCTCGCTTGCCGTCACACCAAAGATTCTAACGTGGAAATTCTAATGCACCAAAGTGACTTGCTTTTTCATGAAATGGAAAATCTTGTGCCTAAATTGGAAATAGATATGTAAAAAGGTATAGGTTTGTTTGAGTAGTACACATGCTCTTGCTTGGGCCGCAGCTTTCTGCTTCACTCATCACGACAGCGATATGGCTGCGGACATGTACTGCAAGCAATAACAGAACAGTGGAGGTGCATTGGGTTAGGTTCATCACTTTTCTGTACGAAACTTGGCCAGAATTATCTGGTTAGGGTCCAGTAACCTCAGAGCAAAACAACCGAATCTAAATAGGCCATCGAATAATCTACAAACCTTTGCTTAACCATACGGAGGAGTAAGTATGACAAAAGTCGTAACACAAACGTTTATTTCAAATAAACGTCATGTCATTGGCATGACAGCAACAGGTCTAAGCATGTGACTGTCGACCTGTACTTGCTGGTTTATATACATGGAAAGATTTGCGTCACCACATGGCTACAAAAAGTAACCGTCATGGTTGTTTCTGTTTGGCCGGCAATACATTGGTTTAGCAGCTGTCAAATGTTTAGAGACGCTCCTTTTAGGACATTCCTTTTAGAACGGTCAAAATGAAAGTAAGAGGACAGAACGGCAGATTGGAATTACAGCTCCATTGATAACTGAGGTATAGCGAATGTAACGGTAGTATACCTTGTTTAGAGATTTAGCACTAAAACTATGATAGTCGTATCAACTAGAAGGCCGAAGGTGGTCACAATAATCTAACACCTTGTTTTTTTATTTTCTTACTTAGTGATGTAATTTTCAGCAATCACGGTACCATAAAGGCAACGCCAAATAAACTCGATTTTCCAGTTTTAACCAATCCATTTACAGTATTGGTTACAAAGTTTAAACCAACTATTCCTCTCAAAGTATGCACACTGAGGTAGGTATTGCAGTTGCTATCAGCCTTGTATAATACTGCAACGCTAGTTCCATTGTCGTGCGCTCGATCGACTTGCATAACTGTACATCACGCGTTCTAATTCGGAATATATTTAAACCATTTCAAAGTTTATTCTATTTTCTACGTAGACGGAATTTTTGTCCTCCGGTTTCGCTGCTTTCTGGTTCTACTGCAAACCGTCTGAAACTTGGTTGGGGAATTACTAACCCAAAAATTGCTATCAAGATCATATGTATTTCAGTTTTGGAAGTTGGACCGGTGTTCTTGTAATGCTAGGTATTTCGTAAGAAGACTCATTTGATTAGACAAAGTAGAATCTCGAGAAATAATTAGGGTAGATAACAGACACTCGATAATTGCAGTGATCACTGTGTTAGTCTGGAAAAGATACTACGTGTCCGTATGCGAAAGTTGAATGGGCACAAATTTCACAAAATACATTATTTTTGTACATTACTTTTAGATACAGACGTGTAGCAAAAGATTAATTAACCAAGAAAAAAACAAAAGATTGTGTAACAACAGTTCCTTATTTTGATATGGCATTGTTTTTAGGAAATTCACGACACTTTGTTTGGGAAGATGTGGTATTTGCTTCAGTTCTCGCCGCACAGTGGTTTGCACTCTTGTTAATTTATTTCGTCCGTTTTACGATACCCATTCTCTTCTTACTACAGCACTGCTTGTGAACGATTTGATGAAAAATTCAACATTTATGTGCACCAGCAGACTTTGCCTCACTGGAGAACTTTTGCTTGCCTAAACAAATTTGATGTTACCATGTCACTAACAGTGGTGATCATTCTGTCTGACTCTGGCCTGAGCTATCTGTTTGTACCACAAATCCGTATCATGTCAGTTCATCTATGTGGTCACTAATACGATTTTGATTCAGGTAATTGCAAACTCTAAAAGAAATGGTGAATTAATTTAAGGAATCTTGTCTGAGATATCTCAGTCCGTCTGCGCAACGATTGTGTACCACATCCAGGAAGCTACTGGTTCGTTTTTCTCACTCTCAAGTGTAAGGCTTAAGTTATGATGTATTATGTTCACCATAGCAAGCAGGCTATGTGGATCTACTGTTTATTCAACGATATCCCTGATATTGTCCACATACAACTTGCGGAGAGCACCGTCCTTAACAATCCTTCGAAGCTTAGTTAACATCAACATTACCACGAAATTAACTGCCAACAGTTGGCCGAATGATGGACCTACAGTAACGCCGTCTGTCTGAAGTTAATCTGAAATTGTGTACGTAGAGGTCAATCTGGCCACCCAATATCCCTCTAATTAAAATCGTTTGATATAATTATGTGACAAGTTGCTTTCTGATTTTTCCTACTTGATAACCATGATGATATAAAAAGTTACTTGATTGGTCCGTTGAGAACGAACTGAAAACAAACAGTTTACCCTCCCCTTTCTGCATCGACTTTCCTCCAGAAAGAAAGTTAGTTAGTAAAGCGGTCAATTGGTTGGAACAGATGGTTTTGTGATACTTCTTTATTGCTTTCTTTGGGCTGGTAGGTCAGTGAATTTGTTTTTTCAAATGATACCTTGTATTTGGAGGGGTTTATAAATTTTCCGAAGTCATGTAGGGTCGACATCCTGGTACACACGGATACGACCATTTTGTGTGTTCAGTTCTAACTATAGTTAGTCTGTCTAGACTAGCTTGCTGCACTGTTGCAAAAGACGTGCTGCGGCGCTGGACTCAAAATAACCGTTGGTGCCAGGGATTTTTGGCTAACATCGGCAAAAGTTATGGACGTCTTTTATGAAGTTACGTGCTTACTTTTCATACGGTCTTTTGTTAGGTAGTAAGCGGTAACAGCATTGAAACGTGTGTGAGCGGTATCGCTGGAAAACTGCATTTATGAGTCGATCACATCTTGCGCTAACAATCTTTCTGTGTTTTATTCGTCTCTTAATAATCTCTGAGTCTCATGCTAAATTACTAGTTTTCGTGTTTCCAAACTGTATTATTCGTAGTAATCCAAGTATTATATAAATGTTTGTGGACTGGTTTTATCCAGGCAATTGACGGTATACTATGCAATCTCTCCTTATGACAGGTTTAGGTCATTTGAACTATATTACAAATATCTGACAATTGACCAAACCATGATGAGAGGTCCATGGTTTACCACAGTTTGAAGCCCGATTAGAGATTAGAGCATTCATAATTGGTAAACCACGCTGTTTCAGTTTGCACCGTGTACATCGCTCAGAATGAAGTCGCACCCGTGAACTTCAGCATAGTGAAACCTTTGCAGAAATGTATCAACAGCAGACTTTTCAATGTGAACATTATGATGTTTGCTGATAACAGCTGAGGGTGCAGTTGACTTGAAGTATTTATGAAGCATTAGATCATAAAGTAGTCTTTGGTGATAAACACATTTTGTAGACAAAACTGAACAGTACGTGTACATTTACGCTGCCCACAGTTGAGCAAATAATTTTGACACTCCCGCAAGTGTACCGTAGCAATCTCAGTGAGTGTACTCGAGTAGCAGTTTAAAGTGTCTCTGTGTATCTATAGTTAGCTTCTTTCCGACCGCTGAAGCAATGCCACGAAGAGTGGAAATACGTTTATTAC
>JTDE01000801.1:76277-89658 GCA_014338405.1 Paragonimus skrjabini miyazakii
ACTATTTGGAGATTGAGAAGAGATCCACTTGCGAAAAATCTAGACTTCGGCTAGATTCGAACCAGCGACCGGAAGATCATGCCTAAAGGCGGCAAGCGCTCTACCAGCTGAGATACGAAGCCACGCCGGAAGCTCAGAAATTTCACATTTAGACCAAGTTACCCACCCAACCAACTGGGTCATATGGAATTCACCAAATGATCCAGCCGATTGACTGCCCAAGCAGGATTTCTCGATCACTTCACGATGAGCATTGACATTGAATTGCTGATAAGTAGTTTGGCAGATTTGATAATTTAGGAGAGATTCATTTGCGAAAACTCTAGACTTTGACTGGATTCGAATGTGAAATTTCTGAGCTTCCGGCGTGACTCCGTAGCTCAGCTGGTAGGGCAATTGCTGCGTTTGGGCATGGTGTTTCTGTCACTGGTTCGAATCCAGCCGAAGTCCAGATTTTTCGCAAATTGATCTCTTCTAACTTATCAAATCTGTCAAACTACTTATCAGTATTTGGAGATTGTTAAATCACTCTAGTGAGGGAATTTTATGGTTACCAACTTTACTTTGCATGCTGATAATTGAACGACTTCCGTGTATTTTCATATCCTGATGCAACTACCTTATGGGACAACTGTTCAACCTGTTATTTAATTGACGAAAACTGTGATAGAGTTGTTAAGCAGAGTTGGCGGCGTAGGTATTCTTTTAATGTTCAGCGTTCGCACTTATTCTACAGACGTTTCGTTACAAACAAGACGACATCAGCATTGCTACTGGGCTTGAGCTTATGGGTGTAAACGAGGTGGCTAACAAAGCTTGATGACAACTTGCTTTCGGACACAAGGTTGGGTTGATAGTTTTGTCTGAGCAATGAGTGGATACCTACTATCCTAACCAATTCATACCTAATCAGAACCCAACAGCAACCAGGCATGACTAAGCTCCGAACGTTAATCAACGTTTATACACTAAAACGGCCGTCTTAAGATTTCACCAGATTGCACTTTCAAACTTAGATACATAAACTTCAACGCACTTAGTGTGATAAAGAGATTGCAACGTTAACTAATACTTGGTAAACAGTCGAAAACCTACTGCTTCGTTTCCACTAATTTAAAACATGAATGCATAACCCATACTCTTGGATCATTATTTAAACTTTTGCACAGAGGCTGGCTTGTTAGTGGAGGATAGGAAACGTACTTCGGCTCCTGTTTGCCACATCATCAATTGAGGACGACAAAGTAGTGAACAAGACTTGTTTTCTGCGTTTGACCATCGGGCTACAACACAATAAATATGACTACAGTAACTGTGGTGAGTCAGATAAATGGTAAATAGGGGTTACGGATGGCGTGTTTGTTATCAATTACGCAACCAATGTTACAAATTGTGAGCTTGATTGATTGTGGGCCAGGTCAGATTAAGTGTCCGCACAAACTTCCTTTGAGCACAAAGGTCAGGGTTGCGCAGTCAGATAATAATGGCCCTGGCAGCGGTCAAAATTCTCATCATTTTTGTTCGATTCCTTTGCACTTAGTAAGCAATCTGAAAAGCATCTTTCTTAGTGACAGAATGATTAGAGTCAGTCAAATGTGCAACAATTGCGCTTGTAACAGTTTTAAGCACGCCACTATTCAACCACGTAGAATGACGTTCACGCATTCTGTCAGACAATCGCCCTGTGGTACAACCAATGTATAATGCTAGATACGTGAAAACAACTGAGTGCACACAACAACTGGTTGTAGAACGTGCAAGTTCGTCTTTGAGTTATGGCATGATAACGGGTGTTGAACGGAAATTCACGTATATCAATTATTTGGTGTCGAGTGTGATAATGTTTCTCGAAAGAACATTTTATCTTACTTTTCTAATGTTCACTGATTATGCTGACCTCGTAACTGTAGGGTACGCTTGTTATGGTACGGAAGGCATGCACTGTAACCAACATTTTTATAGAACGTTATATTCTATGGCTCATTTTCTTTTGACGCACGACAGCAAAATTGTTAGTCACAAGAATATGAATCAAAAGGCTGGCGTGTGAAAAAAAGTTTGTCAAGTAGATTACGTGGGACTGTTGTTTAATACCACTATTGCGGTTAAGAACAAATCACTCAGTTGTGTGGATGGAACCGCGACATCACGTAAAATAAGATTCTTTTAGGAACCCTTCAATAAACTGTTATATTAGTGAATCTGTTGCTCATGCCGTATTTGGTGCGACTATATTTCTATCGTCAATTACCGTAACAATAACTGACTTGCTAGAATGAATGATGCTGTATGGGTATGTGTGCACACAAATCTTACAGGTGTTCATTTAGCTGCCAGACAACTCAGCGAACTAGCAGTGGTCTGTGTTTATTCTGAGATACGAGAAGGTACAAATGTATGGAAACTGTCCGAAACCAAAGACTCTTAGGAATTAGGCTGAAATCCGAAGAAAATTGAATCAAATACATCAGCGTATGTCCCGGTTTCAAAGCACGTATGCTAGATAAAAAGACGCACTGCCAGTCTATCACTTGCTGGGGAAAGTTTAGTTGAAGGTACTTGCTACTTTATCACCTTAACACTGGCTTCTTGAATATGTGTTCGCAATTTATTAGCAGTCACACCACTCCGTCGGCAGAAATCCTCACATGCCAGTGCTTACTTATTCATATATGGTAAACATTACTTCTTTCAAGTCAATACAACATTTTGTTAGTCATAACATACGGTACAAATGGAAGACCTTATAATTCGTCCTCACCATTTTTGAAACTTGTGTGAAGGCATTACTTAACGCCCACACACAAACGCAACATGATATTTCTTTGATCTGTAGAAAACCAGTAGCAAACTAATAAAATTGCTTTGATCATTCATAGGATTTAAGGAAGTGCTGTTTGCAATAGGACACGAAGTAGACAGCCGCCTCATTTGAATTCACGGGGATACCATTTAAATGCTACTGAAACCGTCTGGAATATAATCACTGAACAAAATTCGCCGGGAGAAAATTTAAGTGATGCTGTACTGTTAAAATCACGGAAAAGTTCTCATACAAAACTATCAGAAATTTATGGAAATAATCTTAATTTTTTGCTGGAATTCCCGATGAAATATAAAATTTTGAAGGGTTCGTGAATAGAAGACACTGAACACAAACTATTTCATTAGTCATACGACTGATTTATTTAAAACTAACGATGTTTAAGGGTGGGTGAATTCATGAGAAACGTCCATAGGAATAACCCACTCATTCATGGAAATTAAGCGGAATACATGTCAAAATGAAACAACTGTTTTCAGTAACGATCAGAAGTGCTGGATTTTTGTTCATGTAAACAATACTGAAACAATTATCAGTTACTTGTGTATTCTTGTCAGTTCGAATGATGAAAATCATAAAAGGTGTCAATATTTTAAATTGTCAATATGTGAACCATGGACGCTTGTTTAGAATTGAACTGGATGCGTTATTATCTCAGTAACCAGAGCTTTGATTGGCTAACTAGAACAAATACCCTTGGACGTGCAATATAAAGAACAGTTCACAGTGACACTGCGAAATTTATTTCCAGAGAACTGCACAGTCCATAAAAAGTCACAGGGCTTTTCTAAAATTCGATGCCCTTTACTACTGCTGTGCAAAACTGTAAATAATCTCTATGTAAGTAGAACATTTTTTATACATTTTGCGACAAGTCGAACACAAACGGTTGTTTTAGAAGAAACTTTATTGTTTTTTTCTAAATGGTGACCCCCGCTAGTAGGTGCAACTAAATTCGAGAAGTACAGCTTCCAACACAGTGTTTACCACAATGTAAATTTTCGCGACATTTCCGATGTAGATCAAATGAACGGCAGTGTAAAGATAATGACTGAGAATGATATTTAATTTCGTCGATAGGTTTCATGACATAGGTGTCTGACTGTTTGGAGGTCACGACACTTAGTCTGCAGCGATCATCACTAGCCCACTTGAGTTTGATAATTCAAGTAAAAGGCATAACTGGTACGCAGTGGTAACCTCACCTCATCTGATGATGGTGATTTTGCTGTCTAAATACCGCGCTTGGCAAATAAACAAACGTCATATTTGACTAATGTAGCAGATAATACTGGCTGATAAAATTGCAGCATATATGGTTCTCTAATGTTCACAGATGGTGGTCCTCTGATGAAAGAAAATACTTGCCACATGTTGCAAATTACAAAAGAATTATATTTGTATTACTGCTTACAGTTGACGTCATTTTTAGCTAGGTTCTGTGCAAAATGTCACTTCAGTGAGATATTGGGTAAACACCCCGCATAAGATGATTCGAGCAAATATTTCGTTCACAAAAGACGTTGGCTAATTTGCTTTCTATAGCAAGGTTTCCGAAATCTGTGACAGCTGATTGCACGATTGATTATGACATCTATCACGTGAGCATGCGCAATTTCACTTAGTTCAGGTCGATAGATTGACGCAAAATCTTTGAACAAAAATGGTTGAGTTTCTCTGGAAAGTGGCTAATTTGCATAAACTTTAGCCTATACGAAATGATTCAACTATTCGGATCAATGTAATCGATCGCTGAGATTTAACCAATGAAAGTATTTCATTTTTTGGTGTGGGTGACACTTAATTATGATGCTGCCAATATCCATTGTGATTTTGATCGTAACATTCTTACGTAATTCTTTTGGCCAAAATACCCAATTGGAAAAGCTAGAGGTTACACTATAATCTCAAAGGTCAGTGATCATTTGACTTGATGACAAGATCAATGTTTACGTTAACAAAATTAAGGCGACACAATCATATGCCAATAAAACAATAAGAGAAGTTGGGTCAGTTGAATGTTTTAAACATCACTGCCTATTTTCAGTCCACATATGTATACGGAACCAGCTATTGACTTCTAAACAGTGACCTATGGATCACAGAGCAGATTAACTCATGTGCTTTATGTTAAGCTTCACGAAAATGTGTACTGCACTTTGTTCTAAGTTGTCGCACGTCTCAACTCCATGTTTCATTCAGTATTTTACCATCTTACCTTACGCAGATGTTACAGTGAATAGCCCAACCCCTGAGAAAGCAGTTAATCCCAAACTTCGATGCAACAGACCGTGTGATTTCGCAAACTTAGCTGTGTACTAAATGGATATCGTATAAATTGTGGAAATTGTTTTATGGCACAAAGAAATTTCAATTCGACGGTAATTTGACAAACCTTCCTCATTTGGTTGTCAGAGGAATAAGACGTACGAGTAACTTAGGCGTATATACATACAACTCGTGATTGAACGAAGATCGTAAAATTGACTTTGATTAATTCTGTTTTTTCAGACAAATCGATTACAAGGCATTTCTGCATTTTGTCACTGATTATCTTGGTCCAGTCTATGGCAAAATGAACGGTATCGAAAGGGAGCAAGCAGTGGCCGAAGTTAAGGACAAACTTTCAAAAGCCACCCCACAATTGAGAAACACAACGGCAAGTTATAACAGAATATTTCCCGGAAAATTAAACTGCACATTTCAGTTTGATTAATTTGACAAGTTCTACGTTTGAAAAGCAAAAAGGATGTTACATTATTTGCTGTGCGTTTTACTGGTAGTCACGATTGAAATCGAAAATATTTTAGCACATCTTAGCTGGAAGCCAAAATATGCTTGCTCATCATTACTCAGTAGACACACGTTCCACGCCTCTGATTTAATCGGCATCGGTAAGGTTAACAGAAGACACGATAGACTCGTAAAGGTTTGACACGATTAACACCATAGAAGAAGATAAGTGCATTGTTTTCGGCAGTGTCTATAAGCAACTTACTTGGAGGCAGTAAACAGTGATTTACAATCGTGGGTTTATGGAAGGCGCCTTGAAACTAATTAGTACATTCAAGAACGATGATGTTCTCATGAAACCACGGAAATTTACCTAAATAAACACAATCATACATGTCCATTGTCAGTAGATCACCAGATTGATCAAGCAGAGTGAAATAAAATTACACTTTTGTGAATATCTGCTTTTGTACACTTTAATCTTACTGGAGTTAGTAATGGGCTACCTTGAATGCGGTGAGGTAGGTCACAACACTCCCTTTTGTTCTGTCCCGCATGAAAATTGAAACGCTTTCTAGTTACTAGCATCTGAATTGATTACATAAGCTTTATCTGTTTTGATGTTAAACTCTAAATTTGTTTATTGATGGATGGTTAAACAAACGGAGCAATATATACGAACTACCGTTTGGTTCAGAAGCGTACATTATGGATTGATGTGTTGCAACCTGAATTGTGTAAAAATAACTAACAGCACAATTTACTCAACATTTTTCAACCTGTCATTATCATACGTCCATTAAGAATTTGGGTTGATCTAACTTATGCAGTTAATCATTGTTAATTTCTGTCAACAATCCAATCAAATGGTAACGAGAAATCGATGGATGATATCCAAATTCCAAATACATGCGAGGGACTTACGTGGATGAAACAAATAGTTAACGTCAACTACTTTAAAAGTCATCTGTAGGTCGACCCGTTTACATATCAGGTGTTAAATGCAACACTGAGGCCAGTGGTTTGACAAAGTACTAGATGATATACTGATAAACGGTACAGATTTATTACGACTGAAAAACAGTAAGCAGCATAATATCTGGCACAAAAAGCACAGTGCAGCCAATACGGTCCGGAATAATGTACCATTCTGTTTGAAGAGTTGATCTGAATATTCATTGAAGAGTTATCTGCATAACATATACGTCAAAATTATGAGAAATGAACTACGAAAGAAGTAACCTAAGGCAAGCAGGGCACTGGATTCGTGAGCGGTTTGCTGAACAAATAGAAAGACGTAGACCTCACTGCAAAGAATGCTACAAAGAGTTTTAAGATAAAATCCCTTTTGTAGTGAGTGGAAGGAAGCAGTAATTCGACAAAACGATAATCAAAAAATTTCGAAAAGTCCGAAGGAATCCATACAGCGGCTCAAACTTAACAATAGGCGTATGTCGTCAACTGCCATCGGTAAAATTAACTATTTCTTAGTAGGACTGAGTTCATCCCAGATCGATAGTTATAGCACTCTATCAACCTTGGTGTGAGTGTAGAAACTGAAAAGTTGAGGCCAGAATTTGCAAAGTGTGTGGTGAAAACTATCAGCTGAATTTAAATTTGCAAGATCCAACAGGTCAGCAGCTTGAAATCAGGGAAGCACATCAAACGTCACTAGACCAACAATACGCCAACAGAGAGATTGCAGCAAATTCAACACATACTATGAAAAGTTCACGTATTCAGCTCATTATTCGTCGTTATATTGCCCATGGATAACCTATCTGTAAGAAGTTAAGAGTGTGTACGTCTTATTCATGCCGCTTGTACAGTTTCTATATAGGTATCTTCTCATTCGCTCTGAGGAATGCTAGTTTACTATTCTTGTACGTAATAACTGCACTCATTGATTGTGTCATAAGTTTCAGTCTACTGTATCATATAATTTAGTCACAAAAATATTTTCAACAAACATCACACAAATTATTGCCTTCAGGATCTCAACTGTGAGAAAGGTAAACTGATTATCTGCAACAATTCAAGATGAATCACACTGCAACTATCTCAAGTTACACTGTGGTAGGCTATACTTTTTGAAATCACTGAAAGTACAGAGGTTTAACTCAGGCCGACCATAATTAGAAAAAAACAGAATCTATGAGATAGTGCTTAAAACATATCTTACAGTTGCCTCCTTGAAGGAATCCACAAGCAAACATTCACGATAATTGATGGAGCATAAATATTGTCGCATGAGTTCTAAATATTTTGCCAGCCAGTTTACAGTTGATACGGCGAAGTACCCACATCAAGTTTCCGTAGTATTGGCCAACCACTTCCGTTGACTGGAAAGACTAACCTCCTAGGTCAGGCGTGTCAAATCCCTCCAGCTATGTAAATCCGCGGGTTAAAGAATAGCAAATAGTTTTATAGCCACAGTACTAGAAATGTACTGCAGCGGCACATGTCAACTACCTTATTTGACGATGGCTTAGACTTACGATTTCAGCAGTAATCTTGCGAAGATAGCTTACTGATATGCCAATATCACGTTAAAACCTAAAAAACAGACCAGAGGCAATGAACAGTCTCTGCGTGGTCGTGTGACCAGATCGTCACCTAAAACAATCAATTTTTACTACCTACCTTGGGTAGGCAAAAGTCAACGAACAACAATCTCCAGCGTTAATGGCGATAAAAATCATCACATAGATCTGACCGTGATGTTTCCGGTTATCATACATCATCGTTTAGTTTAACGCGGTCACTTTAATGTCTGTAGGACGGGTGACAGTCAGATGGTATTCTATAAACCTACATTTAAATAAGACATTGATCCAGTTCTGACCGCATCTGCAACAACAGAATATTCCTAGCCCGTGTATATCCAGACTAGCATACAGCGGTGAATTTCGGAGGTGGTATTCAGTAAACTTATTGTCAAGTTGGATGCAATGGAGTGCAATTCAGTGCTTACTTTTGCTGACACCAGTTGACCGATATTTTATAGATTTATTAATATACCTAAAGGCAAACTCCAGTGAAAACATGAAAATTTGATGAACACTAGAAGGGCTTCTTTAAGCACCTGTTTGTCCCAGTTATGGTTCACTAGAAACGATTTGAAATTTAATTACATTATCACTTGTGTACAACTATTCCAAACGCACTTCTTTCTATTTTGTTTCAAACATAAGTGAATATTCGTTAAGATAGAATCCTCAGTATCCAACGATTTAGCCCCCATTAAGCTTGCAAAAATAACAACTTCAATTTGAGCTAGATATCAAGTTCGTAGTATAATCGGCTGAAATTAGCAGCCTTATACATATAGAATTAGTTTAATTTAGCTCTACACAAAACGATTGTGGCGAAACGTTCACACATGGAGGCAAACATATGTATTAACTTTCGAATCCCCGTTTGCAAATGGACACGTTTTGAAGATAAATTTGAAGGAGGGCTATAACTAGAGCTATCTTTCATTAAGCTGGAAAGCGGACCGCCTGCAAACAAAATAGTTACCGTCAAACCCAAATGGTGTCCAGTTTATATTAAGCCAGTATCTTGAAAGATTCGCGAGTTTGTATAATTTTGTTGGGCATGCATGTAATCAGTTTTTGAATAATTGTTTTAACATGTTAACCGTTTGTTTAATTTTCATCTGACATAGAAACCTTCGAAGGATGCACTAACCCAAAGGCTGGTTGATCCCAATTTGTACCCACAACCATACAGGGATAAAGTCTCTACAGAAACCAAACGTCCTGCTTATAATCCTGCCCCTGGACGTCAGTTATCAAAAAAGTAAGAGGAAAAACACACTGGAACAAAGAAGCGAAACGGAATGGAAATTCCCCTTTTGCGCTTATTTCTGTGATAAAATTAACCTGAATTTTAAACAGTTGTGCGCAACTTTTGATTGACTGCTCTCATGTACACTCTTGGTAATTTTACTTCGCCTCACATCACTTTTGTCAAGGAAAAGGACTTTACTTAACAACTATTTCATTTATGCCAGTATGGCGTAAAAGCAACAATCATAATTTTCATTTTTCCCCAAACCTGCCGTTTTCACCTGGGCGAGAGTGTTCCAGCGGAGGGGCTAGAAACCAGGGCCAAATTCTTCTTTAGGACGGTTTTAATTCTATGCACATTTAACATACTTGAAAGTTAAGGATCATTGCAGTTGCACTTTGATGTATCTGAAACTACATAGAGGTATACGATTGTTTATTTCAATTGATGAAACAGTTTCTCAAGTGAAAGACTCACGGTAAAGTATAATCATGTTCAGTCCTGAGGTATTCTGCACTTTTCGATCTACCAACCTGTCATTGCGATATATCCTTAAACGATTTCAAGAGATCGTTTCTTCGAAAATAAAAAAATAAAATGGTGTTACATTTTGGATTATACAACGTTAAAATACTAACTTCAGACGATTGGAATACTTCAAAAACACCATTTTACAGGAAAGGCTTGCAAAATATAAGGAAATTTTGGTAGAGATCAGGTGCGAATAAACAGGGCTATAGTTGAGTTCGAACCAGTCAGCAGAGCCGCATACCTTATCAAATGAACTACAAGGCCGTGGTAAGATCTCACGGACAGTTACTTATGGTTCGGTTACATGTTCACCCCACTGGGTCATATGAAGTCAACCAAATATCCGGAGGAGAGACTACCATGTTTTAATTGCTCAATCCGCTGGAGGCCGGTATTCATCCACGCAATATTTCTATCTCCCGATATCTCACTTTGGGGACGGAATTACACTTAGACTTTATTGGACTGGTTACTTTGGGAATGATAAGAAGTTTATTTGAAGAGAATTTCGGCTTGGAGGATGCACACTTATCATGACGGTCTTAATTCCATATGCGCGTGTAATTTTGGAACGATTTGTTAAACTAACCAAAAACAAGATCGTGAGAAAAGCTGGAAAGCCCTTTTACCTAATGATACAGTAGTATGCATTGAGGTTACCGAAAGGGGGACCGAAAGGAGAACGGTGACAAGAGGCACATTGCTGTTGGCTATCAGTTTATCGGTAACAGCAGATATAAGATAATTCTTTCGAAAGTTCAACAAACGTTTACCTTCTTTTGCACTACCGTGGAGTTGACAAGTGTCTATCATCTAACGGTGTTGCGCTGTGTGAATATATTCTCTAAAATATAAACTAAAGTATATGTCTTAGGTGGACAGTGATGAGTAAAGAAACTGTCCGTCTCAAAATCTTCTAGGTAAACTCTCTCCCTACCTGTACCAAACCTCCCACTCAATAATTTTGACTGACGAGTTCAACATCGCAAAATATACCGGATTGAAAATAAAGAGTTTGAAGAATGCTTTTCATTAAACATTTGATTTTGTGCACAGTAATACGCAACTTGCCGGTGTGACCTTAATTTAAGAACATGATGAATGCCGAATATAATGAACCATGAACTTGGCAATTTGTTAAGTGCTTAATCCTGTCCAAGCTTTCCTTTGCAAGGAAAGCAGTTGCAACTGAAAGTTGGTCAAGTGGTATTCAATTTACAGCATCACTGCTTATATACGGTCGAAGGATTAATGATAATGGATGACATGTACTCGTGATTGTACAGAGTCGTGTGCCACCCTTGTGCTCCCTCAAACTTTCATGTTCATCAAGTTCATCAGAACACCTAATACTCCACATTTCTCAGGAACCGATAATGAATTTTACATGAAGATGTTTGTTTACGTGATACGCTTGATTTAGCAAGCTTCCATAACGTTGTTTGCACTCTCGTAATTGCAACTCACTAGGGTTCCACCATGAAGTCATAAGTTCATACCGACGAACTGAATAGAATATAATACGGCTATTTCCCGCAGTGAATTCTCCCTGAAACGTATACGGGCAAATTGTTTCAACAAATATACTCTTTTAAGTAATTTTACAACCTTTAAACCATGGCCCACGATTTCACTGAATAGAGAATCTGAGAATATTGGCAATATTGAGGGAATTCATAGCTCGGTTTGATGGCTCCGGTCTTTGGTTATTTGTTGAGCTTGTCATTTATATTACAAGGGTTTCATCACGAAACGAGGTAACAATATCATCAGAACATTCAATTCTATACGTTTAAAATCCGACACTTCAATGAAATCATATCTTTTAGTGATGTAACGTTTGCAATCTGAGAGTCAAGCTTGGCAAGCAAGGGAAAATCAAATAGAAAAAAATTGACAAGCATTCTGCGGCTGTAAATGTGGCAAGTTAAGTAAATGTTTGGGTCTGATACTGAGCGTAATACCGGAGTGCTTTTATTGTTCTGCATCAGTGACACTTCTTTTTGTCCAAACTGAACTCGGAATTACGGCTGTTGGATTTTTTGGGTAGGGCCTTATGTTCACTAACATGTGAATGTTTATTTCAATGGATTTTCTCCAAAACGCCTATGTGGGTCGACATATAGGCTCAGGGGTACTACAGCAATTAGTCAGAAAGTTTTCATCGTAAGTGGGAGATATTTGTTAGTTAAACATTGTTTACTTATAATATGACTTTTTTGGCCATAATTCAGTAACACAAACGTTTTAGATTCGGTATATCACATCTGGAAAATTCATTCAGCTTCATTATCAGTTTGAACCGACAAAACTGTTTAGTTATTTCGTGGAAACCAACTCGAATCTAACCAATTCACTTTTTACCCTTCGTGCGATTAATATTACGTGCAGGATAACATTTGAGCGAAGGTCCTTGTAGCACTACCTAGCCGCTATTTTAAATTATGCTTGAACTGGTCAGATAATGTCTATCAAATTGCCTTAATGTTTTTCCTTGTACGTTTTTATGGGCGCACTTCACATGCGTTTGCAACGTTTAATGCGCAAAAGGGCTCACGTTTTCTGTACAGTGTAAAAACCTAGTGAACATAAGTTCATCAGTGCCCCCCGTGAATTTCCACTTTTTCCTATTATCCTCCACCGATTAGTATTTATTCATAGGATAATTAATTAACTCGTGCATGACCTTGTGAAATATGGGTGGACGAATTATGTCTGACGCCTATGTAGATCATTAGGTTTCCCTGAAGCAGATATATTGTAATCTACTTCTCTTAATCATAAGGCATGGAGAGGATATGACGACCTAAACAGACATAACTCCAACAGATTGGTAGGGAAAACATTGTTTGTATCAAACGTGGTAGACAGCCTTCATCACGGGAAAATTTTTGCGAGCTATACGATTGGATTTATGCGCCAGAGTGGCTCGTCACATTGGAGTAACGATAGAATTAGGCATTGCTTATGAAAAACTCAAGGAATCTTGTTTTCACCTGAAATGACACATATCCGCCGTTGTGAAAAATACAAAATTGAAGAAGGTCATTCATATTATGATACAAACAAGGAACGCACAATATATATTTCCTCTTTTCTTTAACACTTCAAATGTTACCGTTACTCACATTTGTGTGTTGAAGAATTTTACATGGTTTTGATAGTTCGCTGGGCCAGTAAGACAAAAATGTAAATTCTGATACGTTTTGGAAAAAATTACCGAATTTGGGCAAAATTTTGCGCTAAAGCTATTTAGTTGTTAGTTTTCAAAGTTGGTGTAAACGATGAAGTTTGTCCAGCAATGACTGAAATTCAATGACATGGATGTTTTGTCGAGTTTTTCCATTAAGAACCATCATCTGAGTATAGAATGTTGACATTTAGGTAAATACATGCACTGTTTCGTTTTGACAGCTTCTGGTACCAAGGCCAAAACGTCTGTCCCATTCCATCTCATTTAGTGGATGGCGAATACAATTTTAGAGGACAAGATGCATT
>JTDE01000801.1:89758-108197 GCA_014338405.1 Paragonimus skrjabini miyazakii
TTGTTGACAAATTTGCTTTTCTGTTCTCTTTCATTCTTCTGCGTCCACAATGAAAAACGTAAAAAATTACAGCGAAATTTTTTGAAATGATAAGACTAACCTCTTTTACCTCAGCGTTTCAGTTTCTTTTTCTGCCATTTCAGGAAATTATTTGCAATAGTCTACTTATAAGAAGTGGCCAGGAGGCTGAGATATGTGAGGTACTGAATAAATGTAAACAAGATTACAAGAAATGCATTGAACGTTCACCAGAATGACCTGTTAACGTTCTGAGATGCCTTAACTGGTTCCATAAAGGAAATTGCTAATGTGAATTCTATTATCTCATGTAAGTATACATCATCGCAGCTAGCGTGCTGTGCTCGAATTAAAAAGTTGAACGTGTCGGGTATTTGCGTTTAAAAAGATCAAACTTGTTAACACTAACAACAATGTTAAACTTGGGTTGTTGATAAAGTTTGAACAAGTGTTCTTAATCGAAACAATCACAATGAATTCATTTTTGTTTCGAAGTCTACATTATGTTATGGTGTTGCTTAATTACAGTGATTTTTTCTAACTAACGTACATGCCTATAATTTTACACAGTAGGCATCTTACGTGCAGCAGAAGTCATGAAATGTGAACGTGAAAAACCTTTGCTAACAGGCTGGGTTGCTAAGTCACTTTTATTGCAACAGCAGTAGAGCACTTAAATAATACCTACGTCAATAATTTAGTCTGTTTACTTGTTAATTGGTAATATAATGTCAGGATAAAATAGAATAGGACAGAATAAAATAGTCGTAATTAACTTTCATGGTGTTACGCTCGTACTTCCGTTGAAACGCTTTGATGTCGCGGACATTGTATTAATGATAACACCTCTTTTGCTTTTACTCACTCAGCAAAATGATAATGGTTTCGGTTAGTTCACACTTGTTTTCCGTGAACAGTACATCTGGATTCTAAGTTTGTTCTGTTGTTTACAGAATTAAGGTGTGATAACTGAGCGTCCATATTTTGGTTATCACGTTTCCTCAGTTTAACTGGGTGCTTCCGAAAGCTTTACAGACAACTTATACTAAAAGCATTCTCCTACGGTTTTATATCTGCAGTTCAGAATTATCATATTTGGATATAGCCCCTCATGCAACCTACTGTCTCACACAGAATAGACCTAGTGTTCCAGGTGGTCGAACGTCCGGACATGACTTCTTAAGCAGTCAACTTATAAGTTTTTCAACACCGATTTTGAACCCGGTGAACAATATGGTGGATTTGATAAAATAACGCATTTATCGAAAGACTTCTCTATGATTCACGGTATAACATTAACCAAACGCATTTTCTACATTTCAATCGGACAAAAATTTGTCAGTGTTTGCGCCTATTCACTCTCACTCAACCTCAGCTGTACCTGCTTAGCACAATATATATATATATGTGCAACTAACACAAAACCACTACCGATTACCAAGTTTGAAGAAAGTTTGGTCAGCAATCTTATGTCTTGCTTCCTTTAAACAGCTTATCAGTCGCGCTGCTATGTGTTTCTTTTCCCACTAGCAGAATAGTGGTTAATGCTTAGCAAGTAAAGTTGCGTGTTGCCGAGGAAAAATAGTCGATTTTGATGCCGACATTCCAGTCTTTTTATAACCCAGTCCCTTGGAGCGCATCTTTGCAAACAGGAGAGCTAACTACCATCTCAGCATCGCAATAGCAATAAAGTTAACAAAACGGTAGTCATTTCAGTGAATTTATTTCTACTAATTTTAGCAAACGTGGACAAAATGATTCGACCTTTAGATCAACAATGAAACAAACCGGAAATAAATCTCACGCACATGCGAAGATATATCGAAGATAAGAGAGAGGCGGAGAGAAAGAGCAGGTCCGAGTAAATCGTAGTGACTAGCAGAAGTAAGTTTGGTTGTGTGGGTGTATGAGCATATTGACTGGGTTGAAAAGACAAGGGTTTTCTGAAGCAAAACAAGAAATGTACGACTAATCTGCACAAACAGCGCTTTTGCTTGGGCACAGTGCGTGCTGTTGACAAATGTAAACATATCCTCGTAGAGGTGAAAAACCTGGAAGTCAAGCAATGCCAGTTTGATAGAATACACAGCGAAAACTCTCGAACTAACTTTTCATGTCCAGGCAGCACATAAAACCTGGCAAAGTCCGAGGGAACTTTACAATTTATTGTCTGCTCCCGGGAATTTGATAAAGTTCTTTGGCCTGCATGTTAGATTTTGCACCACCTTTCTATCTTCTACCTGTGAGTGTATCTTACTTAAACGTTTGGTTCGTCGATATGTGTGCGCATCAAGAGTGTACTTGTGGGTGCGTGTGTTGTTGGTCCAGCCAACATTTTCTTTCAGTTGTGCGTTAAATGGGAATTAGCCTAGGAATCTAGGACTTGTGGGACATAAACGGTGTCGTTTGCGGTACGTCACATGGACTATGTTGTATTCCGAGCAAGATAAACGTAGGTCGGTGTAAAATAGAAGTGTCATAGTGAACGCTACTGACCGAAACAGGCATACAAGGAGAGCATCGTACGTGGGTAGATTCATAAACAAGCGCACAAAGCCGGTTTGTCAAAATCAGATGTAGTTGAATTAGTTAGTGTAATGCGCAGCAAATAAATATTTTGATACGTTGTTCACTGCTGTGGATGTGAAAGTTGTTTTGTTCTGACATTTTGATGTGTTCCACTGTGCATACAATTGAGCGAACAGCATACTTTGTTTAATGTAGAAACCCATTAGCATTTTCAGAAACATGACCGAAGAATGCAACAGGTTGCCATAAAAATCAAAAACCGTCGTGAAAAGCGACGTTAGAAGTTGAGACACAAGGCTGTTATGCCTGCAAAAATGTGCTACGCGTGAGATAAACACTTCATTTGTTAATGATAAAAATTTGAATCTAAGGCTTCTGTTCTTTCGGTGGTCCCGCGGAGACTCAAATGATCTGAATGCGGTACGCGTGAGCGCCTACGCTGCCGGAATATCACAAGAACACATTATCACTAATATATGACCATCTGCAATCTTGATTAATCGACTAAAAATATCTAGCAAGGTTTGTTTAGTGTTACAGATTCTTCCCGTAAATGAGATGGAGGAAGAAGCCAGTTAATTGTTTCGTACGCAAAATCGTTAAGTGTATGGTTGTGATCGCCTCGTAGGTCTTGGACTGCGGGTGTAAGGTTGCCGTTCTTGACTATAGCTTCGAGCACTATCCGGTCTAATTCCCTTTTTGACGAATGAACCTTGTCGTGTAGTGGGTGGAATAAATCTACCGCCAGTTGATAAACTGGATCGCGTTCCACTATCCGTGCCTGTAGAGCCGGTAGCGGGGGCATCTTGAAATCGTGGATGCACCATCGTACGACGTGACTGTTCTTCTGCCTGAGTTGAATATGCTTTTGTTTCTAATTCATGCATATGTCTGGAAGCAACAACGTCAGTTTGCGAATTTGATTTGCGTTGTGAGGGAAAGTGTACGGTGCTTGTGCTGGCCCTTTCGGTTGCGGATAAGCGATTGCCTTCAGTCATGTGCACTGGGTGAAATTCGACCACCGGCTCGAATCGCGCTGTTGGACCTGAGAGACTTGTAAATTTGATACGTCCGCTGCGGCCCATTCCCATATACTCGGATCTTGCTGCTTTTGTGAATATTGGAAGCGGGTTGGGAAAGTAAAATGTTTATGAAAGATTTTTATTGAGTGTATTTTGGTAATTGCAAGCGGTTAAAAACAACCATAAACATTGTGTGTGAGTGGCAGTCAGTCACTTTCGCACATGCCTAGCTTGACTTAAGGATTACTTGATCCGATTCCACAAAGTACTTCACATAAATGTTGGTATATAAAGAAGGTTACAGTTTTCATGAGTAGATATCCGCTTATTATAACACACTTTGGGAAACTTGAAAACGCCATGACAATCTGAGTTGATACTCTATTTCAGTTGGACATACGATCTTATTTTGTAATGGATGTTGCTGGAGGTGTCTCAGAAAGATCGTGTATGTGTAATACGAAAAAATTAGACAGAATATGTGTTTGTAAGAACGAAATGAGTTTGAACGAATAGTTCTATGCTAAATCGCTCTGTGGAGTATTTTGTAACATCTGTCTGTAGCATCTATCTTGTCTATAATCGTTTAAACTTCATAAGCGCACCGGATTGGCTGATATCTGTTTGAAAGCACTTAAGGGCGTTATGGCTGAAAACTAGTTTACTTCACTGATTATCCAAGACTAGAGTACAAGGACATCCTGAAAACGGACAACCCGAACGCTGGTTTAAAACACCACATTATGAACCAGCAAACAGTTCCGTTGTTACAAATTATTCTATTCGCCATGCTCGTTGAAACATTTTAGACAAATCGGATTTTAGCGTATGATAGTACGTGTATAGTTGACGACAATCAGTGATAGGTTTTGCCTTCTTTAAAATGGGTATAACCGAATGACCTCCTGTTATTTTGCGGTTAATACTAACTGTTTACTGCAACCAGTCCAGGGCAATGTGCTTACTAAATACTTGGGAGGTTCAAATCCGAGTATCCTTAATGAGGCTATTTGACGGGTCTGCTTTTCTGCACCAGATTACATTATAAGTTGAGAATAAACTTATCAGCAATTAATAACCGTACTTATTGATGGTGAAGATTCAGAGACACCGTAGGACCATAAAGAACTGGTAAAAGTTTAAAGTATTCCAGTCAAGTATGGAGCATCATGGTCGAACTACTGTTAACAGCAAATTGTACGGAAGTAGCATAGAAATGGACACGTTACTATGATTGCGTGGGTATGTTGAAGGGGTTAGTTGCTTCGGAGAAGAAGAAAACGTGATTTTGATGCTGAAGGAACAGGCGACCAATTTTTTAGGCAGAGCAGATATGAAACTCGAATACCTTGTTCCTTTCTGAGTGAAATTAACCGTTTTGCCTACTCGAAGGCCAAAAACATAATCAGTCCTGAGTGTTGTTCAGTTACTAACAAAAATGGAAACCTAGAAATACATTCCAATCTTAATGCCATTCTATACATTAGATGGTTGTTAATGAATTCGGAATTCAACAAACAACATTATGGTGTTACACATACAACCTGAAAACAGCACTGATGTATTTTTATGCGCTGAATATTGCCGTGAATAAAGCAACGGTTGTCAGGCTCGTCAAAAATGTTAGTTTTTTAGCTCACAGTGAGCATGTCATCTCTAAGTGCAGTCAGGCTTTAGAACTACGAGTTAAACTAGAGATGACCTCGGGATAGACGGCCAAATGAGCGAGCTGTCAGCCTGAATCTATAATAGGTGTGTTCTAAGCAATATATATCACATAAACAGGAGATTCTTGCATAATAAAATCATCCACCATTATAAAGCGAATAAACAACCACAATTGGAAACGTGTACAGAAGGCATACTAAATAATAATCGCTCGCCTCATTAGTACTGAGTGACACCTGTGGTTAACAACATAATGTTCAACAGGAATTACTGCCTTTGTTAACAAGCTAGACTAGCGCTAGAAATGGTAGCAATTGATTAATTTATTAGTTAATAGCAAACATTGGATTTGTGCTAGTTTAGGATCCTAATACAAAACCAGGAATGTTGTTTTTGTACATATTGGTTTATTGATTCTTGGTTATCAGAATAAGAACACAGTGATGTTACGCGATTCTTAACTCAGAAACGTTGGATGCCGCTAGTCTGTAACGGATTCTGCTAGCCGAAACGCGCCTATTTAAAACGTATTCACCAGATTGAGCTATTGAAAAACAATCCATTTTATGCATATAAGAAAAATTTTGTCTCCAAAGCGTTCAATATAGATTTTTTACATTTTCGCCTAAAGTTACTAAGTGATATGGATCACTTTGACCACTTACATCAAACAGTTGATGTCGTGGAATTAATTGTGAGAAAACACGAACTTTATTTTTGAAAGAGAAATTTCTATTCTTTTAGATTTTATACTCTGAATAGTGTAGGTCAGCAGCCACTCTGTTCATTCGCGTTTGAAGTCAGTGATTCGTATAACTAGAAATGGACTTTATTTAATAACTTTTGAGTTATTGATTCGTGCTTTTATAAAAACGAACCGTTTTGTTTAACGTTCTTTATTTTGTGTTTACCAGCTACAATCAACTAGGCTGTTTAGAAGAATTACATATCGTCTACCTTTAGAAGAACATAGATTATTGAAAAGTGTGAGCGAATACTTGCTATGTTGAGTCAAAATCACGATCAGATAGTTGCTGAACAGTGAACCACAATTGTCAATTCCGGAAGTTGAAAGAAGCCAACTGGCAAACAGAAAAGACGATCTGTTATATTGCAAACCTTGGAGAAAAAAACTCTGTCTTGAAGCAGAAGACGAAAATGATTGATTGTTGAATTACTTGAGAGTTTTGCTTTAAAGGAAAATAACGTCATTTAGGTCAGCGCGAACGCAGAACAAGTGAACCGACACTTGAGGGAGCAATGTCAAAAGTAATGCGTACCAATTAGCAAGCGTAATTGTATAATTCTACATGATTCTAGCGTGAAGTTCAGTTGCAATTTTGCACTTCACCGTTGCAATCCTCTGAAATGGGATAGACTTCATCCTCTAAAATGTGAACATCCGAATGTGATGAATCAAATGATCATCTATGTAGCATTTACAAAAAGTCGCTTTAATAGTTATAGTTCTTTTGCGTTGTTACATAATTTGAACGTTATTAACTCATTTAATTACCTATCAAGCAACCGATACGTATGGCCACTACAAGGTTAGAATTTCACTGGTGTTTTTTAAATTTCACCGGCTTATTAGGTGTAAAATACAATGCCTCATCCGGTCATTACTCATAAGCACAGATTACGAATTGTATTACTTGTTCAGTAGTGCCTCTCATTCGAAGAGCTCCGCCTGAATGGGATAACTGTTGCCAGTTGGTTTGCATCCATCTTGTTCCATAGAACCACTACACTTAAGTAGCCGGACTTTAGGGAAGCTAAGTAGATTTACTAAGCAACGCCGACCGCACGTTACCGATCAAATAAAGCTCTACGATGTGTGAAAATTAACCAGGTGGTAAGCGAACTGTATTGCTTATAAGGCAGTTCTGCAAAAAGTGTTAACACAGCCTTAGCAGGAATGAAAACCGGATTTTATATATACACAAATTGTCCTTGAATAGATTATTCGACTCGAACAATATTCCAAGGTTTCTTGTCATATCTTTAATTGGCCATATAGAGCAACTCTACAAAAAATGGCATGGTATAAAACTAGGAAATTTTGAAGTTTTCCACTATTAGCATATATACTGTAGTTAATTATGCCAATCTCACCGAATAATATCATTAAGCTTGATATGGATTTTCCCTGAAAACAATAGTCTATTATGAATGCTGAGGCACATGTAAGTTGCATATATGAGCAGTTATGAGCGCGTCTTGCTGTTGTTTCCTCCAATAGTATTGTTTAGCAAATATATCAGGAAACTGTTACTGCTGTGTAACCTTTTGACTCATATATGGGTTAGTCACATTGATGGTCAGCGTTGTACTCAATGAACTGGTTTGCGTTTAAATATAACTATTTATACGTCTCAAAATTACCAATAATGCATTCCTGGTTGGCTTACATTCTTCCCTAATTCCACTGTAAATTCATTTCAGTATCCGAGAAAATGTGGATATTTGTTGGTGCAGGAAGGGGATTCAGAAATGTTCACTCTATCACGGTTAATTAAATTAGTGTCCAATCAAGTCCACGTGTTCAAAAGATGTCAAACAACTGTTTGCACCGGCTGTCGTTTTGCCCAGAAGATGGATGAGTCTTCGAGTCATTGACTTCTTATTCTCAAATCTTTTCTGACTCCCACTATTTCTACTCTACCCAATCCTAGTAGCTCAGATTACCACTTTGTGATCTGTTATTTCAATAAGCAATGCTTTGAATCGTTTGCTCACGTTAAGTTGATTAAAGTGGAGACAGATCCCTCGGAAACTTCTCAAAATCCAGATGTTTGCTTCCGCATGTCCTCTATGCACTACACTGAAACATTTTGTTCAACATACCGTCCGTGTATACTTAACTGTGGCAGTATACGCTCTTTATAAAATGGTTGTGTAATACTTGTCCGTGAAAATAACAACACCATAGACTGCAATCCTACTAACCAAATAATAATAGCCTTCGTAGCCATGTTCATTACTTCGTTGAGATAACAGTCTACTGATGCCGATTAACCGTAACCCTGAAGTAAGTTAGTAGAACGCCGTGCGTTCTCTACCTTGCAGTTTTCATATGAGAAAAGAGACGATTAGACACTATGTTTGTGTGTTAAATGTAATTGACTTCAAATCGACTAAGAAGATTAGCTGTTCCCAATCTATACACAAATAACTTGATACAAAATCCGTTGGAAATTATCATTTTTAACCGACTCGAATTCATACCTGCTTCAGTTTTGCCAGCAAAACTCATGGATCGAGGTTCGTACGGTGGTGACCGACTAAATATCCTAGGTGCAGCAGGACCGGATAACGTGGATCGGGTAGAACTGGAAGCACGATAAGATTGTTTTGCCCTGTGCAGTCGATGCGGTGCGGAGTCAACCGCATGATGCCGTGTCTCGCGATATCGCGGGTCCAGTATCGGTGGAGAAGAGCCTGCACGATGGTAGCCCGACGTTGGAGGCCACTGGTCCACCCCACCAACAGGCATCGTGTAGTCGGATCGCTCATCAGGCCAGATTTCCAGAATAAATTTGAAAATCTCGGTCATTTTGCGGGGCTCGAGGATGCTGGGGTCGAGATTGCGTGCAGCATTGGGGGCGGGATAAAACAGAACTGGAGCCAAGCAGGTAGCTAGATGGTGGGTGTTCATTTTGTTCACTTCACTTTGATTGGTCACACGTTTGAAATGATCCAGCAAATACAGGAGAATTTCCTTCAGAGAAAAAACCAAAAGTGCCGCGTGATTTCACAATGGGGTATATATCGGAATCATAAAGAAGGGCTTGAAATAAACCGATCTACTTTAATATCAAACTGAAAATGACGATTTGTTGCTCAATTTGTGTTGCATGTCGATATTTAGGTGGTCATGGCTCACATCAATTGTAGCTTGCATGAAACTGCAGTCTTCCAGTAAAGTATATTTTTACGTTAATAGGCTGGTGAAACTATTCAGATAACTTTTTAAACCGGCAACGATTGATGTGTTCTCCGATCTGGCTACCGGTACACTAATCATTTCGTGGGAATTGTTGAATAATAGGATTAAGTAAACGTGTGTTGTGGGCACAGCTTATAATATGACCAGCTTGTACCATTCGCAATAAAAAAATCTCAAATGTTTAAACAGCGTTCTTGTCATTTACTACTAATTGAAAATTCTACATTGTTCCAACCTTTTTGCTGTTGACAAATCGTTGAAAGCATAACTTCTAAAAGTACTGAGTAATTGCGAACTGTCTCTGTGATTCGTTAACATTAGTATGGTTATGAGTGTTTTAGAATATTATGTACGAACGTCAACAAACTTGCTTATTTCACCTGAACTAACAATTACTTGCAATAGTATCCTATTCTGAAGGCAGGCCTCATGCTATGATTACGGTGTAATAAGAAACACAAGTCCACTTCTTTAAGATTCAAAGAAATATAATTTCTTCATAATGTTTTCGGCGGGCTGCTTGAAATCATTGGCGCACGCCGTCCAAAAAACGAAGTATTTAGCCAATTCGAATACTTGTACCAGTAAGTTGACTGAACGCCAATCGTAGACGATTGTGGTTGATCATTCAGGTATGATAATATGCTCTTCATATTGCAAGCTTTCTGGCTCGATGGCAAACATCTTTGCATCAACATAATGCGGAAAGTATAAAGTAAAGTTTTGTGTTTTTAATAGGCGGACTGAAAAAAATTGCTGGGTATGAAGGCAATGAGTAAATTACGTAAGTAAAATCCAAAACTACACATCAATAATCAGTTTTCATGAAACTTTACGCGTAAACCATTGAACTACTGATTGTACCAATATATCAGCGACTGCTTGTGTCGGTTTTAGCTCATTATAAATATTTTTTATTCTGACTTGCATGTACACCAGTATTTCGTTATCAAAATATTGCTAGAGCTCAAATTTTTTTCACAAATATTTCACTCTGTGAGCCTAAATTTAATTAACTAGTAGAAAGACCTGATGCAATCATCTGCTTAGTTTGTGTTCATTTACAGCTGACAATGGATGGTTTTATTCAGTATGTTAGACACTTACAGAGAGAAAATTAAGAAACAACACAAGCGAAAGTGGATGAGCGTTCACATGTGATAATTCGGTCGTGCCTAACGTGAGGTCAATGGCGCAGTGGTAAACGCCGTTGCCTCATAAACAGCGTGTCCGTGGCGATGATATGCACTACTGACGAGCTCTAATGAGAGCGAAACTCGAGTCTAGTACTTCTTTTCGAAAGGGGCCGACTGGAAAGTCTATGGGAATGCGACAGCTGCGATCAATTGTGGGTGAGGTTCAATCTATATGAAAATCAAAATCCCCTACTACTCAAACAACACAACTGTTCAAAACAGAATTTTGATAACCAAATAGAAATTGTGAATTACAACTTTGGATAAAATAGAGAGAAAACGTATATCATGCGATGTTAACAGTTCGATTAACTATCATCAGTCGCCAACGTAATAGTTACGAAGCTGGAGAAGTGCAAATGTTGTCCACTCCAAGTTGGCTTACGATAAACAGATCGTTGCAATGTACCATATTGACGTCTGATTATAAAAATACCTAAGAACGGCAATCAATTATTATCTTCCACCTCGTAAAATACAAACAAGTTTGGGTCACCTAGTTGACCCTGCCCAAACGTTCAAGATATTGTTACATAATCGCAACCCGAAACTGTCAGCGATTACCGAAGCGATGCTAACCTAACAACATCGGCCAGTTTAGTGTGCACAGAATGCGTTGATGCAATCAATCTCCTTGTCGTGGAATTGATTGAACTATTAGAGCGTGAAAGGTCAGAACTATGTGGTTAGTTCGTTCGACTGTTGTTGCTATACGCAGTTTGTATAAAAAAATGCAAGTTTTACGTTGGCGTCTGATGAGAGTAAATCGAACTGTTAACATCTCACGATATGTCTTCTCTTTTTTGACTAAATGGATTAAGGGAACTATGTTTCAAATTTTGGATAAACCTACAATTCAAAAGGAATACGTTACAGAAATAAACTAAACTAAACCGTAACTAACTGTACAATCCGTCAGATTTCATTTTAATGTTTTAATAATCTTTACTGTGATCGTTTGAGTATATAGTGAGTCTATCAACGCAGCTGCTTTAAGGATGTCTGGGTGGAAGTATCGAGCGGTAAAAGATGAAATTATATCACTGGATCCAGTCAAGAACCTGATCAAAGACGTTGGAAATCGGTGTAATTGTCACACATCTGGTCACTCAAGTTATTCACACAAATTTTGGAACAGTCAGCCGAAAGCTGTCTGGCAGCGACAATTTGCAGTGAATCAGGAGACTTATCACTTAATTTTATAATCCGAAACTTTAGTTGCGAAAAATTTCCTTTGTCCTTTGTTCGAAGTGACACCTCTTTTGACACTACTTGTCAGTCACTTTCGAGTAAATATACAGCACTATCACACTGAACAGGCGTTCCCTTTTAGAAGACTACCCTCAATAACTGTGTCCTCTCGATGCCTCCTTAAGCAATCTAGAAACCTTTTTCATATATGCATTAATGAAGACGAGCGTTTTACAAATTCAATAGGAGTAGAGAGCAAACCAAGTCAATTGTAATCTTAGTGGTTCATCACAGCGTCAAATGTTCCAGAGAGTTGTTTCAGGTAGTAATATCTTTTCTGAAAATTTGAACCTAAATAGCATATTGCATCGAGTTTTGTTGATGTTCACTTGAAAAAGGATGTCATCACTTACACATAACATATGAAGTAATTTCACATTTGTCAATCCCCAGATGCGGTCTGCCTTAAGAAGAAGAAGTTGCTACAAGTCAATATCAGGATCATACAAACTTATAGCATTAAACTTACGGCATATGCATTAAAAATTGTGAAGGTATTAGAACTTTTCGGCTAGTGGTCTTTATAAAATTGGTTAACTTCTTCATAATTATAGTGTAGAGCTGGCATAACTCAAACAGTTATTCACATCACTATGCTAGTAAATAACAAGAATATGTATTTTTGATTGGCGAATAACAAACACACAATTGCAACCCTATCACTTGGGTAGACGTCAGATTTTCTCGAATCGGAAGTGACCGGCTTTAACCTTTGATCTCCTGGATGCCCACTTTTAAGTGCACACGTTAGCTTATGTTCTGTTGAATGTCGGGAATTGATGAACTCAAGTTGGATTAATTGTCAGGATATCAATGCAAGTCTATTCACCCAAAAGCACAACAGCTAGAATGTAGCTCCAATTATGTACCTGTATATGCCGGGGGTTTACATATTGGAATGTACCCTCAGATAGATATATGGGAGCCTTACAGACTAATTGACGATCAGTGACATTGACACAGAGGGGGAAGAAAATGAGGGCTTCATTATCTCGACTTCCCAAATATTCACTGAATCAACTACAATGTTGATACCGTTTAACCACTTATATGACGCAATGCACCCATACTAAAGATAGACATAGGAAACCCATCCATTTGCTTATCTATCCAATCAGAAAGTGTGACATAGAGTGACCGATGTAACAGTCAAACAAAGAATGATTAATGTTCCAAAGAGTCCAGTAAAACAAGGTGTACGAATTGTGAAGATCCTCTGACCTAAAAGTTTCTCAAACAGTTTCCTGGCTGTTACTATACGAATAGTTCTACCTATTGACAGAGCAGCCTACTTTAACGAACAATAGTAATGAGCATTACACGTGTAGATTCAAGTTGTTTGTCTGTCCAAATTTTGTTTAGTTTGGATAAAGTTGCGTTGTGAGAAAAAAATCTAGCTGATAGATAAATCGAAAAAATGCAATGTGGACTGGCTGCAAATCTGTTTTATCGTTGTACTAACGAGACATAATATAACTACTAAGTTTGCACTTTTACCAAGTGAACAGAAAATAGGTTAATAATCAAGGTCAAGTATTTGAGGGGTATTTTCAAGAATGAAAATTTTGATACTGATTGTTCTGTTTTGTAATATAGGTAAACCAGTCAAAGGCGTCTATTTCAAGGCTTTGTACTGAACAATAGTTCGTATAAATTGAAAAACATGTTTATATAAATAAACGACAGTGTAGCACTCAAAACTGATAATAGGCACAATGATGTCAACAGTGAGCGTTATACAGTACTCCGTCATAGCAAACACCAAGGAGGGTTGAAGAGTCAAAATGAACAGAAAATGACGAGATGATAAGCCTGATTAATAACTTCTTGTCAGGTTTCAGAACGTGTTAATTCATGATGCGGAACTTGACATTGAGTCACCTGTTGACAGTAAGCACTTGGTCAGTAATGAGTGACACCCAATTATTAAAGTTCGTGAATTTCAGGCAATTGAACTGGCTAGTTTGGTTAGAAGGAACATGAAAATTAATGAAGTAATGTAGAATAACGGAATATTTAGCAATAACTTGAATTTCCTCAAGGCATTCTTTAAGACTTAGATTGAAATTATTAATCGCCGAAATTCGCACACAATAACTCATTTACGAATAAGTTGTGTCGTTTATGTCAGATTCTACGGAAATTGTGGATAATTGCTATCATCAAGAGCATTAGCTCGACCTGTAAAGAGAGTCAAACTGCCCGCAGCTTGCAAGAGATATTACAGTTTTGAAGTTACCTTAAAATACGTAGTATATGTTTAACAGTAAACTTCCAGATGTATGGCAACAACGGGAGACCGACCGTGTGCTTGTCGCTTACTTATGTTGCCATACGTAGCATAACCGTGACTTGACAATTGTGGTCCCCCTCTCGCACTGTTTCCAATAACAATCACAGCGGAATCAGTGAGTTCCACCAGCCAGTCTGGAAATGATCAGAATGAGATCTGTCCAATTCTCCGTGCAGCTACATCCAAGCGGTCGCATACTTTGCTCTGTTCTTTCCCCAGCTTATTTTGTCCCGTGGCCTACGAACTATTTTCAGTCGGTGGGACGGGTTTTTCAATTTCAAAGAATTCATGGTTTCTTTATTCATCAAATAACAGTTGACCACCGCCTACATTACTTACTAACAGGCGTCCGAACTGAAAATTAATTAAGCCGAACCCACCAACCTTACCTCTTTGCAAAACCATAATTTATTACTCACGAGAACTATATTCTAATACTTAAATAACATATATAATATATAATATTTTGTATGTGGTATTATAAATTATAATCACATTTAATGATTGCTGATACATAAATACACGACTACGGCGCAAGACCGGCATACGACACACACTGGTTTTGTTACTAACAGCTGAGCTGTGCAACATCCGCAAAATTCTTGCATTAAGTTCTCCATCAGATTGCCTCGTAAAATAGATTAGGCAGCAACGCCACCTTCATGAAATTATTTTCGTTAGCCGAGTTCATGGTAAGGTTTTCTTGTTTTTGCTTTTAGTTTTTTTCTTGAATAAGCAGCGCAGTAATTCAGTTGTACACTGACATAGAAAGTGGTAAATTGTACGTATCTCTTTCAGCCGACACACTTTCTGCGGTCAAGAAAAAACTGCGCGCGTGCCATTTCAAAAAGGAGTCTGAAACAATTTACTGAGGTATGCATATACTACGTACTATACCGACAACACACACCAGCCGCCGTCTTCAACCCAGTGCACTACGGACTGGTCATTCTTCTTCCAGGGAAATTCACCTTTTGCGCATATCAAGTTTATTGCTCTCAGCGGAGATTAAAATTTTGTTAACGCACATCTCCCATCGGAGTGGACAGTGTTGGGGGAATTGACTACACTAATTTTTGAAAAGAGACATCAAGAAATTTGGCGAGATGAAGTTCAAAATTTGGAAAATGGCAAACTTTATAATTTCGACAACCCAAAAATTACTTGGCAAGAACTACCATGCAATTTAAGTCAAAGCACAAGCGAAACCTAAACCAAAGAAGTTTAGTATTTCTGAATCCAACATAGTAAAGTCACTTCACGTCATTATTCTAACAGATCGTTTACTGTGTTGCCAGGGCACCCAACCACAATGGGCCAGTTAATTCCTTTGTGGAACCTTACAGAAGCAGGCACAAACATTCTGTATGGATAAACTGTGGTATGCGTTTAATGTTGAAATATTTTATACTGATGACCACAATACGATCATTGTGGTATTAATTGTAATTACCACATTTTAAATTTTAAATTTTTATACTGTTGCATTTCAAGTTTGGCGTAAATGTTTTCCCCGCATTATGTCGTTTGATAGCAAGTGTTTTGATGCATAACACACAACAATATATGCAAAAATTGATGTTTGACGACGGTTACCTGGTTATTGGTCGGTAGGCAGTCCAGTATATTCAACATCAGCTTAGCACCACTTTGAGAAAATCCCGGTAGGCTAACTTGCATTGCATCATAGAACATTGGGTACAATGCACTGGTGAACAGTGGTTCCGGCAGCTCACGCAGAAAGTCTTTGAACAGTGCTTTGGTGACGGTCGGGTGAGGATGGGTTAATGGACAAAAAATAGAAGAGAGGGAAACTGAGAAGGTCGGCTCTCAAAAGGTGAATTAAGTCATTCAGGTGGAAACCCGGACGGGTTTGATGTTTGGGTGTGTACATCTCTGACGGAAATGGAGAAACTAGGTTTCTTCCCAAAAAGTGAAAATCAGAATTAGTCTAGATCTCAGATTGTAAGTGTTCGACGGAAGATAGTTTAAATAAAATATACGACTATTTCACGGTTTAGTTAGCAGCCACAAGTTGGGTGATAGACGTCTGTAACACTCAATGCTAAGCACTAATTTATATGAATATCTACTCACACTTTAGAGTGAAAATCAACGCAGTCTGATTATCTTGTGTTTGTACCTCAGTAGAACAGGGATCTTTCAAGCAAACTGCCTAAGTACGCATGAGGTATTCAAGCGAAATAGAACAAACTTGTTGTGTGTAGGAAAGAACACTTTTGTTGCGTACAGTGTAGGGTAATTTAATCCACATGGCTGCTCATGACTGGAATTTGTTGAACCTTGCGGATTAAGTTTTTTTACTTACTTTCAATGGTTTAACCAAACCGGTGAATATATCAGTGGAATAAACCAACGGAACACGGCCAAAAGGTTAAAACCCGCTAGCAAACAGCGGGCTGATTATTGAAACTTCGGCACATCAATAGGGAAACGGTGACGAAAATGTAGTATCAGGCCAGCAAATATGTTTTTGCTAAACGAATTTGAAACGCTTGCAAACGAATAAAAAGCGAGTGCTGATTCATCAGTCACCAGTGTTACGGCTTCAAAAATACCCGAAAAAATGTGGTCCGGTTAATCGACGGAGGAATGATGAAAACGCTGATTAGTGGTTCTTCATTTCAAGCACTTAGTGTGTACTTCACAAAAGAGTTGGCTCTTGATAGGCCGAACTACCGCGACTGTTACATGGCTTATACGGAACAAATATGCACATATATGTATACAGATTGTGTGGTATATCCTTATACATATACACGTGTGTATAAAATTAGCAGCGCCGATCAAACAGTTTGCGGTTGAGATTTATGTTTCAAACCTTGTGCTCAACAAATATAGATTGTTGATGATGCATCAATTTGCAGTTGCATACTTCATCATATTAGGTGACTGTTGCAAAAACTTTTAAATCAATTAGGCAAAACGCTAGTGAAATATCCTAAAATTTACGTGAGGTACGTGACCGAACTAACCTTAAACGGTTGATTTAAGCGTTTCTCGCCTTAATCCTTCTGGCCAGATTACAATTTCAGTATAACGTGACAACATGGAGTCTACACATTTTACCTGAGTCAGCTTCAAGCTTGGCACATTCGAAAGAATCAACAAAAAATAGTTAACTGTACTTACATGTTGAACTATAAAACAGTGATTTTATTGAAAAGAAAACCGAAACGTTGGCCGCCTTGAAGAAGGAGACGCGATAGTGATTAAGCCAAAAGTTCTGGTTGCTAGTTCACATTGAAGAGCCGTATTCACTCGCTTAACAGTACAACCTTCTCTTACAAAATAGACGGTCAGACGTCGGTTTTCTAAACGCTAAGGCGCAACATTTTAAAAACGGTAGTCCGTTTACCACATTAATCCTTGTTATTGCATGTAGAGAACAGACTGACTGCCATTTACCAACACTTACCTGTGTACTCAGCATCCTACTGATGCACTGTAGAATATATATTTCGAAAATGTGAGAGGTAGTCTCAACGGTTCAAAGCACGTCGTCTTATGTCGCTCGAAAGTGATCTGACTAAATACCTCAGCAACAAACTAGAATCTCTGTCCGATACCAACCACCGATCTGATTCCATCAAAGCTTTTGACGTGATCTGTATATTTCAAGTTAACAACCGTGGGTTGTTTACGTAATGGTGGTTAGTCACCGCTGAATGGGTTAGCACTTTATTAAGCAATACAATTTTTGTTTCGCTGTTAATGCAACTTCTACTTTTACTCTCACTTTTATCTGCAAATTATTTAAATTTGTTGTACCTGCAGTCATCTTACAAGGCCACAACCGTTCACAGCGCTTTTGAAGATACTTATATGGAGTTTTATTAAAAAGAATTAAACTGCTAGCTATTCACAAAACAGCTTGACTGCTGCCAAGGAGATGTAACCAATTTATGTACTGTTATCTATTCATAAACAGTGTGTTGCTTCTCTACTGGATAGGTATTGTTCAACAACATTTAGATCTTGGTGGTAGTGTTTATATATAAGCTATATGAGTCATACAGAGTGGTTGAAAAGTGTGAACTGAAATGTAGTATTTTACCAAAGATAAAATAACGTCAGTTATTTGAATAGTTTGAAGGTATGAATGCTTGAGAGCACCAACCATTCAGTAGGACAATTCTCACGTTGAATCGAAGTAAGCGTACCATTAATATTGATAACAATTTATTATTATTGTAATGCCTAACACAATGTTTAAGAAAAAATTAAAGTTGCTTTAAGCCTATGATGAAAAACGAAGTTTGAGTGACCACAGATTAGACGAACGTACTAAGAAAACAGGGAGGCCTCTTAAAAGGAAAACATTTCTATCGTTCATCGTCTACACATTTACAAGCTTATTCGTTTGGTTAATTCGTGGTAGCAGACTTAAAGCGCACGCTCACATTCTCATTCCATATTCTTCTTTTAGGAAAGGCCACAGAATAGAGAGATAACGTGGTCACCTTTGCGTTTAATCAGGGATCAAGACATG
>JTDE01000801.1:108297-119712 GCA_014338405.1 Paragonimus skrjabini miyazakii
CTCGAGCATAATTTCTTATGAAGCAACTTGTCTGTTGTCAATCACTAAGATGAAATTGCAATGGCTGAAGAGAGGCAAACAAATCGGTCAAAATATTTTACACTTCAACCGTAAATAAGGTACCTCTATAGAATTATGTTGTTAACGATTGTTAAGAAATCGCAAGGGTCTGTTTAACTAACCGTGTTTGCCATTGTACGAACCATTATCAAAACAAAAATATCTCTGTGCGCTTATTCGCAGTTGACGTCACAAGTGCGAACGTATGAAATCTAGTGACTGACTTGCTTCTACTCGCTTATCGAGCTGTGAGAATGAGATTTACTCAAAGGAATTTAGTTTGGAAGTTTTTTCAATAAAATCAAGCGGCTGTATAACTACACTAACAAATGACCATAATTGACGAATTGTCTCGTTGGATTAATGGGTCATCATTCTTCTGTGCAAAATGAACCACTAATTTAGAACGAAACTTTTGGTATTCTAATGTCATACATTCCTGGTTTGCGGCGAGGGAACGATTGAGTAGGATGTCTCTCTCGGCCATCCGGAGAGCCATAGGATAAAGGTATGTGGTATGACTACCACGCATACGTTAAAACCACATATGTATTTTGCGTTTCTCGGTTACCCGTACAAACACGCCTTTCAAGGTAACTGTCAGCCATTCTCGAAAAAGTCTTACAGAAATGAGAACCCACATGTACCTCAGAGTAAAGACCGCTCTATTGAGAACCGCTAGGTCTATCTCTTGAGGTGTATCGCGGACAACTAATGGTTGCTGGATCGGGCGACCGTATGAGATTTTATTGATGAATCCATGTTTCAAGAATCATCTTAAACTATTGGAACTCTTAGGTTAATTTTCAGTTAAAGAGTTGGTTTGTTTAGGTTGACTATCACACTAACTTTTTGACATTTTTCGCGTCACAATGAACTTCAGCTCTGCAATTTTTAAAAAGATCGGCTAGACTCGAGAGTCACCTTTAACAGAGCTCACCAGTCATGCGTATCCATACACTGAAGGAGCCTTGGGCTCTTACCACATTACAATGAAGCAACTGCACAGATTACTGGAACACTAACCTCATGTTGGGCAAGTACTTTTAGCCACCTGCTTTTGAGTGAAGCTCATGATGATCGGTTTGTTCGGCAGGAAAGTTATTACCACTTACTTCCGATAAAATTTAAGGTGGAGACGGTCCAGCGAACTAGCCGCTGCTGCAGCAATGTAGTATTAGCTAATGTAAGACCAGTGAATCGGTGGCCAACAGCTTTTTCCATGATGATATTATCACAGCACGAATTAAACAAGGATAGACATATTGGTGAGCCGGAGCAAGAACAAAGCGCAAATCTACTTTGTGTGTTTGAAAGCACTTGACTAAAAGAGATTTGAACCAGCCGAAAAACTTCATCATCAGGCAATTTTGTAGAAAAATTCTATATCACCAGAAGAAATAGTGGAGGTGCTCTGTAGGTGACACTTTAACGATGATAGCTATGGAGAAAAAAGACCTTGTGGAGAAGCAGATTGTTGTGTAAAAACATAAATGTGAAACGTCAAACTATAAAATACCTACTGGGCGGTGTATTTAAAAATCCTGATGCAACCTGATCAAGCTAGTGAACGGCATTCAGATTTGTATTGCTGGGGTGTCTTTCCATTGCGCTTGCACGTGTTCTCAAGTTAATGGTGGAATCGGCATACCCAGTTTATGCAAAATCAGCCACTTCTAACTTTCCTGAAATGAAATATCAATCTAGTAAAGCATCTGTCCAACAATTCAGCAGAAACCTTATAAATTCAGTTATAGTCTATCATATTTTTCATCCCTGTTACAATGCATACCTGACTTACCAGAGGCAGCAGGATTTGTCGCTGCGTTTGCCACATTATGGGGTTCAGTCAGAACGCACATAACACAATTCATCAAAGCCGATCTGATTTTTGTGAGATAGAATGTTATGTTTAAACAGTTATGTTGATTTATTCAGGCAAAGCAGTCAAGTCAACAGTATACAGTCAACCGACTCAATTAGAGATAAAACTCAAAGTAAAATATATTTGGGAAGATTATAGTCGGGTAAATCGAAGATAAACGCGCTGCAACTGTATTTAGCTCAAGCGATTCACATTGTCCTCAGACAAACAATAAGATTATTTCTTCCGAAATTTAGGTTTGTGAACAAACGTGTGGTCAATGACTGTTTACCTACAGTTCATATTTTGCTGGTTCAGACGTCCAAGACTGTTTGAGTTTGTTTGCAGATAAACAATGAACACATGCGTGTGGGTGTTAGACCAAAACTTCGAAGAATGGTCACGCAATCACAGCAAGGCGGGTGGAATGCGAAGTTTGGTTATGATGAACCAATCTATACACCCTAAACAAGAAGCGAATAAAATGTGGTCTTAACTAAGCAGGGAATATCACGCTATTTAACTCATATTCTTTAGGCAAGCACGGCTGATCCTGCACAAATCGTACAAACAAAATGAAAGGCGTAGAGCATATACGCAATTGAACAGATTGGATACTATTGGTCTGCTGTTCACATTACGTCGCCATCTTTTACCGAGCAAGTAATTGTAGCTCATTTCCGGTACACTGAGGCATTTTTTCCATAAAACGGAAAACTGTTTGTTCAGTCGGCATTGCACAGCTCCCTTCATTTGACTCACCGTGTGAAGTTTAAATTCAACCACAATTTATTCCTTCGGGTTGTAGTAGTACAATTCGTGAGTGGTAGTTTTGTTATCAACACTGACAACGTTAGCACTCATCATCTATCAAATGAATCTATATTTATGTTCCTGTATACATCAATAAAATGACGCTCATGTTGAATATAATAATACCTAATCCCATCTATCGCTAACAAGCTAGTGTTTCAGGAACAAAAATTGTTATCCGGAACATGGAAATATAATAATCTAAACCTAATTATCAAATTTTGTGGAACCAGGTTACAATACAATTTATGTTGTGGTACGTAACCTACCGGCTAATAGAACAAATGGGTAAACAGAAATAGAGTAGAAAACATAGCTGGTTAAATACTGAAAAAATCGATCTCTTTTAATAGGCAAATGTACAATTCTAGCTGCATTAAGGACTGCCTGTTTATTTTACAAACAAACTAGTATCTTTTGTATAGTCATGTACACCTTTGATGAACCACTTTTTGATGAAATGAGGTACATTGAATAGGTAGTGTATAAAATGAATTAGAGAATAATAATAGTATTTTGTTTATCAAGCTGTAGGTAGTAGAATGTAAACCAAGTTGGAAAGATGATAAAATGTGGATTCAAGGAAATCACATAATAAGATGTCGTGTAAGTTTAACACTAATAGCGAACAGCTTAGCAAACCCGGGATAACAGTGCAGTTGAAAACGGTAACAACCTTGAAAAATCTAGCTTCATCGATCACCAGGCACACTTTGGCAACCAGTAACTTAGAAGACCCTGTCAGGTCGTTCGAAATGTTGTTGTTTAATCGGAACCCAAAATTGCTATCGATAAGTGCTGACTAGACAACACCGGGCGGTTTTGTGTTCACAATTGATACTGACGAAACCAATCTTTTTGTTATGGAATCGATCTCATTGTTACCGTCAGGAAGATCAAAACTGTGATTTATCCATTCAGCTGTCGTTGCCTTTTACAAATTCTACAAAACCTACTGGTTTCATTATTGATGAGTAGTAGGGGATTTTTGATTTTCATATAGAATGAACATCACCCACAATTGATCGCAGCTGTAGCATTCCCATAAACTTTCTAGTCGGTCCATCAGTCGGCTCATCAGTAATCAAATACCGCTCAACAAGTCAATGACTTCTGTGATTTCAACTTGGAGAGAAGTCCTAGTCGAGGGGTCATCGATTGGAGTTAACAGACAGTAACTGTGTCTCCTTTCGAGGCGATCGGGCAACCTGACCATTACTCACAAGCGAAAGTGGATGAACGTTCTCATATGATAATTCGGTCGTGCCTAACGTGAGGTCAATGGCGCAGTGGTAAACACGGTTGCCTCATGAACAGAATGTCCGTGGTTCAAGTCCCGGCAGTGGCGATGATATGCACTACTGACGAGCTGCTCTACTGGGAGCGAAACTCGAGTCTAGTGCTTCTCTTAGAAGCGGTCGACTGGAAAGTCTATGGGAATGCGACAGCTGCGATCAATTGTGGGTGATGTTCAATTTACAGGTTTCACTTTTACGATTGATGATGGCAAACCGAACTGGTTTCACCTCTTGACCTGCCTTCTCTCTGTTTTGGCTAAATGACCAAGGAGTCAACGCATGTGCAAAACGTGATTTCCATCTAGAAAATGACAATGAGATAATGGGGATGAAGGAAAGAATAACCAATGTTGACCAAATTCTTCACGTTTTGGACTGTCGGATAAATGGTTTTCAGCCATATAAGGAAGTTGCACAACCTAGGAGACACCCGTTGGTGTTACTGAACCAAACAGAACGGCTTAGTGGGTACGTCATGTATGTACGATAGGCTGATCACTAAATTCGGTGATTATGACTGAATTGTGTGGAATGTTTAAAACCGCAATCTCTTAACATATGGGAAGCAATTAAGAGACAAGTAAACGTTGGTCAAATCTTTCTAGATTCAGCAGACGTGTGCTTAATTTTCATCGTGATGTGTTATGAGATAAAACGGGAAATCTGCAGATAGTCGCTTCACAGGCTTTCAATCTTGCTTCGTGACAATGTTCAGTATAATCTCGTTTAGTGGATTACCGATCAAACTTATAAAAACATGATAAGATGACAAAAACGGACAGTGTTGTATCCCTTTTTAAAAAATGACGTGATAAAATATAAGGTGTTTATTCCTTTAGACGCCAATGTAGATGAGTTTTCAATCAGTCTGATATGGGAACATTTACCCGATTTGCTTTCCCGGTATGTTATGTTTTGCACCCAGATGAAGAAAGCTATATGAACATTATTCTATACAATTTCCTCATGTGAATGTTCAACTTACGTTTTGTACATCTCGTGACGTATTAATGAATCACCCTTTGAAGTTGATAGTAAATGCCTGTTTAGAAGCTGGAGCGCAATATGTAAAAGAAACCATAGTTGTTGTAAAGCAGCATTTTCCCGAAACAAATTTTAGTAGAGCAATCAAAAACGTAAATGCGCACGATTTATGGCCTGGCAAATTTCTCTGCACATTATCAAGTGCGTACTACGGAACAGGAGATTATAAAGCGGAAAACAGGGGTCAATTGTGAAACTAGACATATTAGGGAAACACGGTGGATCTGTTCGCTAATCAACTAATTTCATTGTTACCATGGGAGTGATAAACTAACAAACGAGTCTTTCTGCACACACAGAGTGGGACACCAACGTTTCAGAGCAACTGCCTCAGCATATCGTAACAACCGCGGCTTATCAGTTGCCTAAACAACCGAGAATGCCTGCATGGGGTCCACCTGGTGATGGCTCTCCAAGAGATGACGAGCGACCGCTGATGTCGGTGGTTTGTGTGGCGGTTGCTGGGTGCACACATGGGTATCTGTTTACAGCTGCATCACATGTTTTCTCACCCATGCTGGGATGTGGTCCGAGATTCGAAACTTCAGCCGCCGTTCCGTCATGCCAATGTAGTCGACCTGGCAACTACATGAAAATCGGTAAATGATATGGGGTCTAGCGAACGGAGGTATCTGAGGTTTCAGAGGAGGAACAGGAATCCGTTTTGTGGCGTAGGTTAACACTAGCTCTGCTGCCTTATACGTTCGTAATACAGCAGCTTTCAATCGGCGTTGTAATAAGGTGCTGACATCATCCCCTTTGGACGGCAGTTGTAGAAACGCTTTCATCTTTGGTGTCATCATCAGCGTTTGCTCGTGCGGATACGCGAATGCGAATCAGCTGGAATTGCCCATTCCAACGACTGAACTCGAGCGCCTGCTTCTTTTGTGTACTTCCAATGTGAAATTGTATTTCCAACATAAAGGCTATAGACAGATTGATGGCGTAGCCATGGGAAGTCCTTTGGGACCTATCTTGGCTGATATTTTCACGGCCCATCTAGGAAACTTAGCTCGAGAGACCATCTCTAAAACACACTTATTTCTTCGACATGTGGACGATGTGTTAGTTGTGACTGACAGTAAAGAACAGGCAGAAGAAGTTCTGACGGTATTTAACGGATTGCACACCAACATTACATTAAACTCTGAACACGAATGTAACGATTCCCTTCCGTTCCTGGATGTCTGCCTTACTCGAAGGACTGACGGATCAGTGCAACGCTCAGTGGATCGCAAATGCACTTGGAATGGCCAATACCTGCACTTTAACAGCTTCGTTCCTAGGCATTATAAAACAGGCCTGTTTTGGGAACGCGAAAATTGTGACGATCCACAGTATGAGCCTCGAAACGCATTGCAGGTAAAAAGTCATCAGATGCAGTCAGCCAGCATACGTGTGGATAGGTTTGAAGGGCGTTTTGGTTACACGCGGACTCTTAATATTAGGCTATCACAAAAAAATAAAACGGAGGATCGACTGCATCCAATAGTTGTTACACCAAGCTCGTCAAACCTTGTACCAAGTTCACAAAATGTTTGCTCCTTCAGCCCTTGTTAGTGCATTGAACAGATCTCGAAAACTACAGATACAATGCCCATATTTTCAAAAAGCTTTTCAGTTTTATCGGCAATCAGTTTACAGACAAGTTTAGGTTGGACCATGAAGCACTGTAGGGAATATAACCACGCGCGTGTTACGATGATGTTAGGTGGATAATTGAAAATATATTTCGTGCGCATATGATGGAAGCCTGTGACACTGCATCATCATTTATGGAGGTCGCACCCGGTAATTTACATTGAGGAAATTCACCTGACTGTACGGAGAGACATCTGGCTTGACGGTAAACAAAATCAATACTGATGAGATGAAATACCGCAGCAGAAGTTTCGCTTAAAAGTTTTATGGAATCTCGTTTACTTTCATAAGCTAGAGATTTTGCCAACTTATTGATTTAGGGACATTGATAAACCTCATTTCGCATGGTTGGTCCAGTAAACCAAGTTAGACGACTTCCTTCGCCCTGTGATCATCGTGTTCTTGGATCCCGAAAACGGCAATAGTTCCAAGCACAATTTTCTAATCATCTGTTAAATTTTCTAACTACTTATATCAATGAATTAATGTGTAATGTTTCGAGGTGAGATTATTTATCGGTCAGCACACGTACTGTGGAAACGAATATACATTTTTCGTGAACCAGTTGGACATTCTATTTCATCATATGCGTGCTTTTGAAAACCGTGAAATCTGTTGACTGCAAATGTAGTGTGCAACTCTATGAAATGCCTTTTTCAAAGGTAAACAGCACGTGGACGATAATCCCATTGTTATTTTGTCAGCTGTCTGTCAAAACTTTAATTCGATAGTTTTTATTTCAGTTTCTTTCCGTCCTGATTTAGATTTTCCCTTGCGGTTTCCGTAGTCTTGTGTCAAACACGCCAAACTCACAATTATTGTGGTTCAGGCAAAGTAGTAGTTTGTAGGTTCTGTAACAGTTAAGCTAAACAACAATCATTCGACAACCTTTCCTGCGAACTAGTCAACAGTGTATACCTTAAGCTGTACAACATTCATCTGTGTAGGTTAAACAATTATGGCATGATAATAGCGGATGTTAATGATGAGAGTTGGTTGAAAACGCGCAAAACGTTCTGTTCTAACAAGATCTAGACATCTGGAGTATATTATTTGGTTTATTCATTTATATGTTCTGGACCACTGTTCTTGGTGTTCTTCGACATCCACTTAATCTGTTAATAAATTAGATCATTTGAAATGATCAATCCGTGGAAATCATTGTGAGTGTAAATCGAATAACCTTGTGGAAGAATCTTCAGTCAACATTATGAAAACATTCAGGCATTATTCATTCTTGAAACGTGGATTGCTACTACGTTTACAGATGAAAGACTGTTAAAAGTTGTTAACATTTTTTTACCGGGAAAATATACTCATACTTAGCTGCGGCTTTTGCGTTTTGAACACATTCTCAATCATCCTAATGCCAATGGATATAGTCGATTAGAGTTCAGCTCCTAGAGTAGTGCTAGTCCTGATTATGTACGCTGTTTCTGCTGAATTCTGCATTCGTTTCCTGGGGTACTTTAGATGAATGAGCTAAGCACCAATCTTCACCACATGCTGGACTAAATGATTATTAGTAGATGAACATCGACAGCATCGCGTGAGCAATGTTTGGAACGATTTTGTTAACCTGAATTCATATTCTGAAATCAGATAACAGGTCACAGTTCTAATTATACTTTTCTTATTCCCTAGTCAGGATACACGGCCCAGTATATTGAATGATGAATGCAGGCAACTAAACAAACAATTTCAGTTGTTCCTCAAAACGGTGGGTCATTTTATGCTAAAGACAACAACGACCAATCTGAAACGTACTGGTAATAGTCGATAGCCTCAGGTTATCCACATTTTTCTGCCTGTCACATAATTATCGTTCTTATTATCTACCCAAGTTTCCCGTATCGAATTTCACCGGATCTTTATGTGTGAAATGTAAAAGCACAAAAAAAAACAAGAAAAAGCATGTTGACTTTTGGTAATAACCAAAGTGATGAACCCATCCAATTTTCTGTTACTTCGGAAGTTGACAATAGGTATCATCGAAGTAATTCGTTTGCTGATGTAGTTCAGGATTTAAGTTGTGCTAGCCGATCTAAAGGATACTGAGCATGACTGACCATCGCTAGTTCTTTGATGCTTTTACGTCGCTATCACTCTGGAGTTTCAGTGATCCAGAGGTAATGCTTCAAAATGGCTCCGCGACAGGACATCTAGCGTCAGTTCATCATCTGCAAGTGTTGAATAATCCTAGCAAATCGATATTGTTGTTTGTCCTCGTTTTGATTCTCGTGTTAGCACGCACAAACGGGTTACTGATTGAAGGAACTGCGATAGATGGCGTTGAAAATTAGCTTGAGGTATAAAAGATACTTACCAAAACTAATGGAAAAAATTCAAATTAGTTAAGATTGAGGCCAGGCTGGAGAAGGAAAAGATTGATTTTGATCAAACTAATAAATTGTTGAGCAGATTGTCACCAACAGGGACTTATGATAACAATCAAGTGGCACATGTCAGAAAAGAATTACGACAAAGCTAGTCGTATGTATTTAGTCAGCTAGGAGAAAAAACCGTTGTAAATAACGCTGTGAAACCAGTCTCACCACCATTTGTTAAAAGACCGCGGTTTCCTCGATTAGGGATGACGTATATTGTCGTCAACTTAGTAAAGCACAACAGGTCTAAGTGACAATTTGAATTCTGCATGGATAAAAAGTGGCGGACGATAATGATCGTTTAATTTATCTGTTGCATTATTGAGGGGAAGGCAACATAACAGTAGGTATTGATTGCATCAGGTTTCCAGCCGAATGTTGTTTAGATAAATAACATTGTACCGACCTATCTGGTTGATTGCTACCTATTATGTAGACTACTGAACGAATCTAAGAGTGTCAGCAAGAGTGAACATGCTCCGTCAAATGTAAAAAGTAAGGTAGAGGTATGTAACATTGCGCCTGCTAAAGAGAACTACGGTAAAGAAACACGGTAAACATTGAGACGGAAGTGTCACATGATTTATTCTGAGGAGGAAAGCACAATAAGGCTAGGTTTCTGATAAATTACTTCGGGATATGCGAACCGGTATTTCCCAGCCTCCTAGAGCCAGAGTAGCTAGCATCCATTCCGTATAAATAGCGAGTCAAAATGAGGGAAAACACGTGACCAGTAACTTGATTTTGTTAGCATTGCCTCACCGTTTTACGAGAGAACGTACAACAATCGATTTTTTGCCTCGGGGGCAAAATGCAACAGTTTGCTGCAAGAGACTACCAACTATCTACAGTTCCAGCGACTGACTCAAGAACAAAAATCCAATAGATACAGACAAGTCGATAGACAATGAGTGATTCAAGTAAACCCTGTTTGAATCTGCGGTAATACCAGGTTGCGCCTTGTGACCATATACAAAATATTCATTGCTGTTCTGATAAAGTCCACGACAGAGTCTGTGATCTGTCGCAGTAAACCGGTTACCTGTGCGGCTGAGTGAATAAGTAGAATGGATTATCGAAGATGAAGTCACAGCAATGAGACAGGTTACACTCAATGATATTCCGTTAAAAATTACACATATAATCCATTAATTAATCACTCGGTATATTGATTAGTTCATCTTGCACAAGTTTACACATACAACGAAACAAATCCAGGAAAGCTCAATGAAATGTCGGGCCGCTTACAACGCAATCGTTTTTGGCAGAGCTCTCTCACTTGGCTTTTCGGCCCATGCCTTGCAGTCATTCAAATCCATCAGTTTATTGGACCTCCAAAAGATATCAGAACTGCCAGAGAGACATTATTTCTAACCCGTAACTGTTATACAGAATAAAGTAGTACGCATGAACTCTCTTTGTCAATTCTCTATTCAGTCGGTTTTCTTGTCCACTTTTATCCAAATCACACTGTCCAAACGGTTCCTTTCTGTTTCCTTTCTGTTTCCCTCTGATACTCTCACATCCATTGTCTTACTTTTGAATACTTGGTTCAGTGGCAGCCTCGAGTGATTGATTTCTACAAGTGTCATTTTTCCAGTGTGCTTCAGAAAATAGAACGGTTTGTTCCTTTTTAACTAGTGCCACAATTAGGTAGTTACCCGTTGTCCAGTTGTAACTGCATTTTTCGCAAGACTTAATCGACATCTACCACTTGGAATGTAATGACCTGATGCTGAGTTCCTGGGGAAAATGGTCGTTAACCTGTTTTACTCTGACTGACTATATGAGTGTCTTAAAGTTAATAAAAGTTTGCAAGTAATAGTTTATCGCGACTTTCTTTCCATACTTAAGCTGCGGTTACAGGAGTTTGTAGACCTTCAAGCAAATCAATTTCTAGTCAACTGCGTGTAGTTAAACGAATACGGCAATCCAAAATTATTCAAAACTGATCAAATAATCCTGTTTGGACAGTCTATCAGCTAGATCATCCGGTGGATTCCGTATGACGCAGTTGGTTGGGTGGATAAGTAGGTTCAACTATGAGATTCCTCCACCTCCGCCGTAACTTCGTAGCTCAGCTGGTAGAGCATTTACCGGGTTTTGGCAGGTCGTTTCTATCGCTGGTTCGAATCCACAGTGAGTCCAGAATTTTCGCAATTGGGTCTCTTCTAAAACATTTAAAGCTACTTAAGTAGTTATCTACTTATTCACTGTGAATGGTCATTACGTTATAAAGCAGATTCTTGTGCATTAGTAGTTGATAATATTTTGTAACCGTCGTGAAAATACTACATTTTTTTCCGAA
>JTDE01000801.1:127531-193315 GCA_014338405.1 Paragonimus skrjabini miyazakii
TGTTTCATATAAATTGTTATGTAATTAGCCTGATGATGAATAACCGAAAACGAGCTTGTTCGCTACACTGTTGTTTTCTGATGACTAACCTGGGGATTTTTAACCATCTCAAAGTGGTATTTATTGATTATATTCTTTGTATCCTGGTTGTAGAGCAGTTTTTGATTTGAGCCTATAAATGTACATGATTGTTGGTCGTACAATTGGGTTTTCACACAGAACTATAAAATCGCCAGGAAATCGCGTTACAGTTTTATCGGTGCCACGCTCATCCAGCAGTAACCTTTTCGGTTCAATGCATTTGAAGGAACTGAATGTCAACACAGAACTGTTCACCATATATGCAGTGGACAAAATTATGGGTGCAATGTTCATTCACTACCAAACAATGTAATGCTTCCCGCAATCACTCCGCAAACACCTCATGGAGTATCTTCGGTAAAGTGGAACAGGAAGTTCGCCACCTTTCGGTCATAACAATTTATAAGTTTGCTAAACCTGCGTGGCAATGTCAATCGACTGGATTCGGGTCCTAAATGGAGCAACATCTCGGTAAGGTTCACACATAATAAACTTCACCGGTGTGAATAATATATAGCATCATATTTCACTTTATTCATATCTAATAGTCGCCATTTTATTTTCCGTTATTCACTGCATGTAAAACTCGCCTTTATATGTTGCGATAAAATTTCATATCAAGTTGTCTTAAGAGTTCAGGTGTAGATACGAACACACGTTGTTAAATCTGTAATGCTTAGTCCTTGCTAGAAAAAATGTCAAGTCTAGTTGCTGATGGGTTATGCTGAGTAACTTGGTCGAGAGTGGAAGCAAGAAACCGAAATGATATAGCTGGGCTTCGGTGAAAATATTACTTGGGGGCTTTTTCATAATCCGCGACGCAAAAGAGGAATATTTCGAACATCCACGTAACAAGTTAAAATTGGTCCGTGAGTAAACTATAATTATTTTGGGGCCAATTTTATGGATTTGTTTCAAACTTTTGCCTTTCAAGATCATTCAGAGCAAGTTTCGTCCATTTTTTTCAAAACGATTTGTAAAAGGTGTTTGCTACCGAAATGACAGTAAAGCCTATTGCTACAACACTCAGTAGACATAATTTTGTCTCTCTGTGTATAAAATGTGCCGGTCCTCATTCAACAAATGAATTTCGCTTATTCACGTGAAGTTATTCAAATTAGGAGTAGTGGTTGATGACTGAATATGCTAATTGTAAAAGGATAACAGTGTGTTTTTCGTTACAAAAAATGAACCCTAATATGCGTATTCACACGCCTCCTTCAACAGACCAAGTAAATCTTGAAAATTAAATTGAACAAACAGTCGTTTGAGAATCTCGGTTCAGTTTGCACTAAGCGAATGGCTATCTTAGCAAAGCAAGGGTGATTTGTTGTTAGTTTTCGTTGGTTTTTGAAGAACACATTTTGATCAAATTATTGCAACTGGTCACAAGGTGTGTCCCTGCCATGATCATGCAAAATGATATACCGATGAGATGAATAGACGATGAATCACTAGCAACAATTCATTCGTCCCTGAAAACAATGACATTATCCTCTTCTTACTGGCGGATTTACAATGTACAGGAAAAGTTAGATTCCAATGTATAGTAAATTAAATTTAAACCGTTAAATGAGCACGAACGAAATAAACAAACAAAAATGCAACTGATATTACGGGCAACTATCAATTTCACACACTTTTGTGTGCTTTCTACTGCCGACGGTGTTTATATTACTAGGCCGGTTGTGTACAGATGGATTATGCTAAATAAACACACTTAGTTTTACTGGAATTGTCAATGCTCCATCAGTATGATAGTGATATGTATGATACTGTAGATTTTGTTGTTGGTACATTTCGGGACAATTGTTATTATCGTCGAATGCTGTGTGCTGTGGATTGTCACAAAATGCTTTCACTGTCACGGTTGCTTGTGATAACAACCATCGTTTCTAATGTATAATGTTTTGTGAGCCTCATTTAATCCGTGACAATAAATGTGCCGCTGAGATTGTTTCTGAAGCTGTTTCCAAACTAAAGAAACGCACATATAATCGCCCAAAAATGAAGAACTTTTGGATGCTTTTCATCACTAAAATAATCCTCTAGTATGCTACCATTGAGAGCATGGGATTGAAAACTACTCGAACAAAATCGACTTGATTTTACCATTTGACTTTCTCTTCTCTGCATTCACGAACGCAGAGTTTAGTCCTTAAGAATTTTGCTTCAAGTTTGTGTAAGCGCAGGTTACAATGTACCTGTGATCTCATTGCGACAACTTAAAATATGGGGGTGAGTTTAAGAAGGATTTGTTCGTAAGGTTTCCTGGAACATGCATGAGAGTTGTATTCAATGTTTTGCGTCTAGCCGGATTGTATTGCCTCTCGTAGAGCAAGTATGTACATCGTTGGGATACGTTGATAAGCCACGTATGGTATGACGTTTACGCGATTACTTCACAGGTTCAAGCACCAAATTTCAGCGCACATCTAATGCGTATTTGCGTTAACCCTGATTCTTAACGTGAAACAAGGTTTAATGTAGTTCTTCCTTTTTTTACCAATCAGCTCATAACTTCAAATACAAAAAGCCATTTTACACCTTTTAAATATCATTATCAACCTGAAATGCCTATTTAAATTCTTTATTGTCAAGTTTGCCAAGGAAAAATGTCAAGAAAACTCACCAGTCAGGGCGTGTATATCAGGTACTCGTTCGGCCGACAGATCAATTGCTTCAATGATAGCTTCGACTGCCTTTCGGTCCCCACGGAAGATTGCACGTAGCGTGCTTTTGGTTATTCGATTAAACAATTCCCTAACTTGCAACTTCATCCAGACTGATCCGGCTAATCTATAGATGCCGACAACGTCTGTTCCACGTCGATCAATCTCCTCGACACATTTACGAATAAACAGCGGGACATATGGTGCATGTTCCGGCGCCAGTGAGGAAACTGCCGATGATGAGGGGAATCGTACCCGCATTAGTTGCGCAACAACTCTTTCTCGTTCGATTAACTCGTCAATTGGTACGCCGAACAGCACATCATCCGAAATGGAGGCATGTTGTAAACTGGTCGAAACAGTTGGCTGATACCGGTGATAAACTCGCTCTAATGGGTAGTGCGTGAACTCCAAATAGAGTATACCGCGCGGTTCTAATTGTAGGGCAATTTTGTCAAAGTTAGTAGGAATCATTGAAAGCGCAGGGCTGAGTAGGAAGTTTTGTCTCGGTCGTTGGTTGGTCAGATTTGATGACATAGTGCATTTCGGAGGGATATTAGCTAGTCTCTGCACAAGGTTGCGCAGATCAATCCCACCATAGAAACACAAACGATGCTTTGTCCTTGGATCCCACTGATAGAGAAGAAATGCTAAAAATCGATTTTCGTCCATATCCAATTCAAACACTTCATTCCATTCAAAATAACTCGTACTGGTGCGTATCATAGACCGAGCCTTTCGGATTGAATCCATTTCAATTACACAGTATAAATCTCTTAGCAAAACCTGTGAAGAGCTTAAGCCGTTTCCTGCCACTAGATCAATGACCAGTATACCACTCAGGTTCTCTGACCGTTGTGGCAATGCCTTTCGTGGGTTGTCCGGATTGGTTAGATTCCATTCGTATTCAGATGATGCAATTTGTCCACTAGATGTTGGATATGCTGTGGTGACGCAACGTTCACTTGGGAGCAAGAAAAAGTCGGCGAAACGTTCCTCCAACTTTGTATCTGTCGGATCGTCAAGTTGTCCTGACTCAACGCCGATCAGAGGGTCAATCTGTAATGATAAAGGACCGGATTTCCTTTCCAGTGGTTCACGGGAGGGTAGGGTTGCTGCGATACTAGCCTGGGTGATGGAAGTGCTCGCAATCGAAGGTGGCGCGTAATAATCTTCAAGTAGGCGAGTTTTCAATCCGTAAATATCTGTGGAAAAAGATATCAAAAAAAGTTAAACGGAAAAGCCGATTTCAAAATGATCACAATTGGTACTGATATAGAGCATGATACGGCTGAATTATAGACGTTTTATCTGTGATGTGATTACCTTCATACCATCTGGCCACTCTTTACACTGAAACAGTACATCATGAATATTTTGCGATGCAATGTATCTGAGGCATTCTGAGGATATGTGAATGAAGAATTGCAAGAATAATGTTTCAATCGGTTCCGAATTGACATCCTATGATCCATATGGTAACTATTACTAAACTAGGATTACTCATTTGCGTGGAGGCCAAAGTAACAAACACCTGTTGTGTTTCAGTTTGGAAATTGTACTGTGACCTCACATACTAAGTGACCACTGAGGTGATACTGAACGAAAAATTGGAGTGAGAAAGATAATGATAGAAGCAAACTTCCATTAGCCCTCTCGGTTATATTTGTATCGACATATCTAATGTGTCGTCGTATATGTTGGACGTGTGATTCGGCGGCAAGCACCACACAATGTAACAGTCATCATGTAATAGAGCCTGTTTAAGATTTTCAACCCTCGATTTCACCTGGAAAATGGCATTAGGTGGAGAAGCGTTACTAAGTTAAGGTGAACATAATTCACGTTGAAAAAATCCGGTTACCCAAATGTAGAAATGTAAACCAGAACGTTAACACCATAAACAATTAACCTACGTACACCATATGTTGATTCTTTAGCTCGATACTTACAAACTATGTATGAAAACTCTATCCAATATTTTGCTCCGTATATTTTTGCACACTACACATTCGGTTCTGATTTAACATTGCTCTGATTTATCATCAGTTAACTTGTCCACCCTTGGGCCGATGCAATCACTAGTTGAAAATCATAACAATTTTCATCTGTAACTCCATGATCTTTTTCCACGTGTTGTTTGTTGGGATACCAGAGTATTTGCGAAACTAGAACCTACAGTTACTTGCTAAGTGAAGTTGTCAGTGATTGAGTTTATACCAATATTTTTCGGAACCTCCAAAAAGGTGTTATTTTCGTGAGTCACTAGAAAAGTCTTCGATATTATGAGTCAAGTTATAAATACGTTCGTTATTGACCTACCTAACGCTCGGGGTCAGATACTATTAGTAACGTAGTTTCAGGATAAAGTTTTTATTTGCTACACAGTTTACCAACAAGCTCATTATCAAGTGACTGAATAAGCGCAAATAATATGCATTGATTTCCATCTGAATCTTCTTTTTGTTTGCGACCTGGCACAATGTAAATTTTCGATCAGTCGATGTATGTATGAACCAGAAAGCAAACTTCAACGTCATAACACGATAAGCAGCCACTTGTGCAATTTGCTTATGATTAGACGATCCACTCTTCGTTTAACTGTATGCCCTGTGACGTGAACTGCAAATCGCATTCAGATCACGCGCACCAAATGTTTCATCGTAATCCTTTTCAGTGTAACAATCTCTTTTGATGCGCTCTTAACTGGGTTGCGTATGCATAAGTCCTACTTATTAACATGTTCTCCCAAGACAGTTAATGATGAAATGTCGCTATTACTGACCTACTGACTGTAACAAGCCCGACAGCCCTGGCTTCATCGATCACCAAACACATCTTGGCAACCGATCACCTAGATGATCCTGTCACATCGTTCAAGATAATGTTACATAATCGCAAACCCGAAACTGTTAGCGATTAGCGAGGCAATGGTAATCTAACAAAATCGGCCAGTTTAGTGTGCGCAGAAGGCGTTGATGCAGTCAACCTCCTTGCCGTGGAATTGATTGAACTATTAGAGCGTGAAAGGTCAGAACTAAGTGGTTATTTCGTTCAACTGTTGTTGGTATACGCAGTTTGTATAAAAATGGCTAGTTTTACGTTGGCAACTGATGAAATGTTAACATCTCGCGATATGTCTTCTCTCTGTTTCGACCATTATTGAGGTCATGTTTCCTAGCATAAAACAGACTGGAAGTCTACGGACGAAAATGTGCGGCCAACCACATGTGGCATCTATGCAGAGTGGCGCTGCAGATAAAGTTTTTCTATACTAATTGAGCGTGCACTTTCAAGTAAAAAACTAACGCTAATAGATTTTTGAGCGCTCAAGTAGAGCCAGTCAACAAGGAAATAATTTTAACTCGCATAAAAATGTCACTTACAAATGTGTTTCATATATGAATGATCGATAAATGGACAGTTTAGTTTTTCACATAGTTTCACTGAATTCTCTCAGCTGGAACCTGGACAAATTCTATGGTAAATAATTGGATGAAAACAAAAACATCTGTAGCAAACATTTGGAAGATCAATGCGTTATTGCAACTAGGTGCAAATTCGAAGATACTTCTATCCAGCTCAGTAAAGTTAAATACAGTTTCGAGGACCTTGTTCGCTACACGCGAAGTTATTTGTGATAAAACAGTATTACCCAACTCTTCAAGCAGATCACTTAACTGCAAGATGAATTTTGCCATTGTACACGTTAAACAGCTCATTTCCTACTCAACCTTATTCTTCCCAACATAATTTTCTCGGTAAATTCCGCTAGTTGCCTCTTGTTTGTTCAGGAAAATGTATATGTTACTGATGGGTAGTCGGAGAGCTGGCTAATATCAAGTTTAACGTCAACCATAATTGATCGCAGCTGTCGCATTCCAATAGACTATTCATTCCTATCGAAAAGAAGAACTAGACTCGAGTTTCGCTTTCATTAGAGCACGTCATTAGTGCATACTCTCGCCACTGCCGGGACTAGAACTCCGGCCAAGCTGTTCATGAGGCTACCGTATTTACCACTGCGCCATTGGCTTCCAAATCGCGGGGTTATCGATTGGAGTTAACAGACAGTAACTCTCTCCCCTCGAGACGAACTAGCAACCTGATCATTACTCAAAAACAGAAGCGGTGGAGCGTTCACATACGATAATTCGGTCGTGCCTAACGTGAGGCCAATGGTGCGGTGGCAAAAATAATTGCTTCATGAACAGCGTGGCCGGGGTTCTTGTCCCGGCAGTGGCGAGGATATGTACTTATGACGAGCTGCTCTAATGTATAATACAGCAATTTTTGATTGATTCTCATCAGATGTAAGCTGAATCGGCTACAAATATCTCATGTAACCGAAGGATGGACGGGAAGGTATACAACAAAACCACGCCTACCCAACGACTGTGGCCTTTCCTAGTTTGCTGATCGACCTTGCAGCATTGCTTGCCTTCCAACAATTCACAAACACAATGACCATTTTTGGTGTCGATAAAATTTGTTTGTGTCCAGATATATCAGTCTATGATGTACTCTAATTATTTATTTAAAAATCAGTGGAATGGAGATCATTGGTGGTCCACAACTTGCAGATGTCTTCATGAATAAGCCGGAATCCGTACATTAAATTATCGTTCGAAGGCTCTCGTATTGCTTGCACATTGAAGTTACACATGATTTGGCTTGGCAAACAGTCTAACAAAGGCTTTCGAACGTTCAATGTTGCTCACACTTCAATTTGTTCCGATACGAGGAATGTAACAATACATGCCATTTTCTGGCCACTTAGCTGATCAGAGGACGTGGCAGATGATTTTGAAGGACGGCGGTGGTTAGATTAATACTACCAGACTGATACACAATATATGAAGTTTGATATATGAAGTTTGAGCCGTGTGAATACGGTAAAAATTCAGTCTGGATTCTGAAACAGAGCATGTGAAAAACACATTCAAGTACTTCAGTAGAACACCAATTAACTCACGGAAAAGTCTATATTTTGATAAACAGCTGTCTGTCTGCTAAAATATGTCTCCAAACTTATAAGTTAAAACCACATGGTTATCTTTAATATGACGTTCGTTTTAGTTTTGGAGTTAGCATAAGGTTGAGAAAAGTTTCATTGGCCCATTCAATATTTTCACAAGCAACATTTGACAATACTAGTTTAGACTCGGCAAAAGTCGGATGGAGGGGTCTAACATAATTGCAGTTTTAAACCGAATGCTGGTGAATAGTAGAGTACTTTGGTTTTACGTAAGTTGAACAATATTAACGTTTAATCAGAGTTGTCACATTTTTATGAATATCCCAGTCAACCGCTTTCAAAAGAAAGCACTAGACTTCGCTTTCTCCCTTACATAACTCGTCAGTAGCGCATGTCGTTTCCACGGCCAGCAATAGAACTCAGACCACGCTTTGATGAGGCAACGTTTTAACCACTGCACATCTGACTTTCAACGCGAGCTATCGGTCGCCTAGTCCCAGAACGAACAATTTGTCAGCCCAGTTAAACCTCATTGGTTGATCTGTGATTTCTGTAATTCCGTATTTGCTCTCACAATTAAAAATACCACCAGCCAAATCTTCATGTATCGGATAGTGCCATATGGTAAGAAACAAATCGTAAACTTTCCCCTATCAGCTCCAGGTCAATTAACCGATGCAACCTCCCCTGTTAATTACCCATTTTAGTAAGCTAGTAGCAAATTGTCCGCTGTTCACTCTTAACAAGATGACTAGGAATATGTAAAGCAGGGTTGAAAATAAGCCTAAGCGCATTTGATCGTGAAGTAAGTAAGTGAGAAGTTCAGTAACAATCTTGGTTTGAGCTACAACACAACGAGAGAATGTTTAGCGTACCACAAGTTACTGTTCTACTGTTCCGATTACACCGCTCACCGAATTTAATATTACAGAGGATGTTAAAAGATGCACTGAGAAACGCCAGGGCCGGTTGGAAAATGAAGCATCATCTGCTCAATGGATATCACGAATTTAAAGAAAGATTACCATAACACTTCAAAATAGATGATGAAGATACTACGTAGGAGATGTGTTGGTACCGTTACATGAAAAAATGTTGGATATTGCGACCTTACTGTTACGGATCTGCTAATAAGTGGTGATACGAACGTAAACCGACCACGTGCTTTGAAGAATGTTCCTTATGTAACATCACAGGTAAGAAAGTCTAAAAAGTGAACAATAGACCGAAAACGCCTGAAAATGTTCGAAACTAGACTTCTGATAGTTCTGCTCTCGTATATCACACAGTCAATCCGAGGCGTTGCCTTAAACTCTACGGAACATATAGATTTCTGGTTAAAAAGCCTCTTTAGGTTTTACTGTGACAAGTGTTTAAACATGATGAACACATTTTGGAACGGCGAGGTATTGTGATCTTGTATGTATTTATCAAATTTGGATTTACGTATATAGCAAACTAATGACAAACACTCACTCCATTTGCTATCGTTTGCCCGATTTACGCAAAGCAGCGTACAATAAATGCGTGCCCAACAGAGAATTTTGCCTTTTTAGATGACCTATGTTATGAGCACTTTTTCGTGATCTACAGTAATGATCAATTCCAACTGTTTTCGTCAGTAACCCCAAGACAGTGCAATCAAACCATATGTTACATTCCATGTTGAATAAGGAGTAATCTTTCAAATATATACCGTTTTCTCCTGTGCAGAATGAACAATCATAATTCTAGTGCTGAACACAAATATGATCTGAAATTGGAACTTTTACTTGTATCAGTACGGTACCCCTTGACCTGTTGTAAAAACGGTTAAGACGGGAATTAACCTTTTTGGAACCTTTTGAGTCTTCGTGAAATTATTCCATCTCACAACCAACCAATTCGTTGAGCATAACTCTTTAAGAGCAATCTTGTTAAACTTGGTTGTTACGTTGACAACGTCAGTGTTAAGTCATAAGCATAGGCTGCCAGCCCGTTCTGAGTGTTGCACATTACGTTTACATACTACTGTTGTACAGCAGTTTCTGACAGAGGTATGGTTAACTGCATATTCAAAATGATCCAGAAATTTCAACCGACATGGGTTGTTAAAACTAACGAAATTCTTATAGTAGAAAAATTCATGGACAACATTCGTCACGTAGACTGCTTCAAAACAGTGGGTGTTTCATACAATATTTTCAGATGTTTGTCACCCCTGCATTTGGACGAATTAGATGTTTAGGTTCACCGTAGCACAAACATTAATAAGTACTTTTAAGGGAAACCGGAAAACTCAAGATTTAGGACAAGAACAGGAACCTCTGCAGCGCTGCGAAAGCAAATGCAAAGAATATTCTATACGCTTGTGTTCATATCAAAGGAGAATGAGAGAAACCTATTACTCTTGTATACTCATAGTTTTCAAATTGATACAATGGTATGGGAATGTTTTACTGAAAACAAACCATAACAATGGGGTATCAAAATATTGACGCGAAACTAGCAGTAGCAGTGAAACCAGTCTCACGTTAACGGTACGCTCTCATAAGCTATTTCTCTTGTCGTTTCAACAAGGAGCGGCAACATATTACACAAGGTCAATCATAGCCAGGTGACCAACACCTATTATTTATAGGATTCGCTAATTTATATGGAGAGATAAATGCATCAGACTACAGCTTGGTGTATATCACAGCATACCTCACTAAGCTTAGCACAAGGTCTGCCTCGACTTCTAGTCGTTTCTTCGATTGGTCAAAATTACGCCCCATATTATAGACAGTTTAGATTATATTTTAGAATGCAGTTTTTCACTGAAAGATTTTTAGCATTGATCAAATGCTCCGTTGAAAACATTTAATCCCAATGTAGTCAACTCAGCTGAAAGGTTTCCTGTTGAATGATGTACCGGTCAGCAGCGGTTGAGGGTTAGCCTAGAGAGATGACGGTTGAATCTTCATCCCCTGCATGTGCGCATAAGGGTACGGTCATATACACGCACAATAATCCTGACGGACGATGTGAGTGGTGTGCGCATGGGCGTGTATGCATGACCGTCACACCGTTCACTTGGGAAGACGAGTCAGGACAGCATCGGGTCATCACAAATTTAGCTAACGGAAATAAGGTCAATGTGACCCGCTTTGTACAGTCGTACCTATTGTTCAGGAAGCCCTTAAAGTATGGGCTTGTATAACATTCGAACAAGGTTTGACTGGTGCAGTCGACAACTGAATCATAATTCGCGTACAAGAATAATGTTGATTACAACAAAAGCCAACCTGAAGCGGCAGAAATAGCCAAATGTGCATTTTTTAAACACAATAAGGACTAGTCACTGTACTTGTGTTACAGTGTTCTTGTACCAAAGCAACTATTCAAAACGAGCTACAAAATCGGTCACTCGTGGTTAGAAGCTCTTTATAGAGGTCATCAGTGGTGCATATCCTTCCATGGCTTCTTTTCGAAAGCAGTAGATTGAAAAATCTATTGAAATGCGACAGCTACTATCAGTTATGAGTGGCCAACTTATGGCGACTATATACCTTACTAATTATTGACCATCTTTGGGTTCATTATGTTATGTAGAAAACGAGGTGACGTTACTACATCTTGCACGTGCGTAATTGAGTTTGTGTCAGGTGGCAAACTTCCCTTTCCAGCGTTTTGTTTCGATTATCTTTTTCAGATCACCGCGGCCAACGGAGTGAATAGAGCATATTACAGCTATGTCTTTATTTCATCAGAAGCATAGTTTTGCACCTATGTTCCCTAATAAGACAAATCTTGTCTATCTAATTCACTTGGTTGCATTGTTCTTTGGTTATTATTTTGATCGCAATGGTCACAGTTTAATTTGATGCGTGCATCATGTGATATACTGCTGGCATGCTGCCGACAGGTACAAATATTATTGTAGAGTGGGTGCAAACAAAAGTGACTGAAGTTTGTCATTTTCAGTAGCTTTCTGCCACCGTTATTTCGTTCATTTTAAGTAGACCCAACTCAGGCAAACGGTTATGCCTACGAATGTTTTAAAAATAATGGATTCAACTTATCAAATTATGTCTACTCATACTAATTTGATCTGAATTTTTGCTAGCTGAGCACTGCTAAGTTACTGACACCCAGTTGCGTTGATAAATGAATGCGTAAAAAGTGGTTCAATCCATGGTTGGATCTGTGCCCCGACTATCTGCCAAGATAATGATCTTGTGAAATCGATTGGTGAGCAATAGATGATTGTTACCATTATGCCTCGTGAACCCTGATAGGAACAGTGGACTGCATGGTCGTAATTGCATTCACAATTCATAGTAGGGTGAATATGGGGTACGGCAGACTTCATGCTCGAGTGAACACTACCTCAGTCGCTGTTTGTATTATTTTGTGGCTTCCGAGAATATGGCGGTAAACACTAAGCCACAGATGAGTCCAGCATAATTAGAACAGGTGGTCGTCTTTGGTACGGCACCTTTGAAAACAGGAATATTGTTTCTTGTGATCCGCAGTGGGCAGGCTTGATGTATACCTAAACTGAACGACATGAATAAATGTTCTGCTCATCAATAGACGCGATTTATTTCCTTCCTGTTGTTTATTTGTCTGGCATGAGAAGGTTAGCCATTACGTACACAGAACCTCCAAATAAGCGCTTCTACAGGAACAACATACATAACTGACGTAGGCGTTGGTCGCAACCTATTTGCATGCGTTCACTTTGTTGTCAACGTTTTTGCGCAGTGTTGCACTTTTCTTAAGTTTATGTATCTAAGCCAATTGAATCTCAGTGACCGGCTTGGTTTGGCTGGAGTAGAATTTAACTGATCCATAAAGTGCGAAATGCTAAAGGTGTTGTCATATCTAGATAAGTTTCGCTGGCTAAGCCACCATCTTAGTAATTGCCTACATGTTCACACTGTCTTGAGCGTAATTAAACAAACCAATTTTATGGTATATTTACCGCAGCTGAATTGGGACGTTGGGTTGGGAGCGGAAGTGGTGATGTTGAATTTTAGGCTGGTTCACTATTAACCAAAAGATTTTTGAAACTGTTCATCTACACCATAACATTGTGGTGAAAGTTATTGTTACTTATACTCTGTAAATTGCAGGTTTGCCGAATCGTCTTGCAATTTTTCTATTAACGCACAACGAAACCTTATTGGCTTGTCTGGTACACAACTGTATTCTACTTACTGAAGGACACAACCACTTGGGCACCTGACATATACGACGGCCGTCTGTTACTTGATGGATTGCTGGTTAAATTCACATTTAACCCACAGTATAATCATTGAAGTCGCTTCGTTTAACATCAAAAAAGAGGTACATCGTTATTGGCGAAACAAACTGATCGATATCATAATCTGCAACTAACGGAGATGACAACGCCGGTGAAGTGCCCAAATGGGATAGTGTATTCTTTGACAGGCTGTTCAATTCACCGGAGTGGTCGGCACAACGTGGATTAGTATCCACTCACACGTTTATATGATATGTTGGTTGCCTGACTTATAATGATAACGTCATAATCCTTTGGTTACACGTACACCTAACTCACTGTTCCATCCACTGGAAGCTTGCGTTACAAACCAAACGATGTATTCCGTATTCCTTCATTAAACAGATTTGATAAAAATCAATAATGGCCAACATTTTATGTTCGAAAAATACCTTGGCTAGGAACCAGAAGTTAGGAGTTTACATTACGGAGTAAACGCCTTGATGATCACTGACGTCAAGATAGACACACTGAATGTGCTGACCTTTCTAGACGTGGATAAACTTAAAAACTGCCTAACCACGGTATAAGGAAAATCGTGGGTTTCACTAGTAGCGCTGCGTTCGCCTATCCACTTATTCTTCATCGTACGTATAAGACTCATTATTGCCGACCGATTTCTTTAAAAACGGTAGATTTTGGTTAAAACATTTCGCCTGAATAGAAGGACAATATGTAATGCGTTATGTTAACATTTCGTATACACTCATCAGTCGCAAAGATAAAGCATACCTCTCACGATGCCAGCTAGTTTACTTGCGGTTGCAGTAACTTTTATGTAGAAAGAACAGATCGAAATTTTACTCAAAGAGTAGCAGAACACGTCCCGAGGTGAATAATACAACTGATGATACACCGGTGAATCCGTTGAAAATCTTGCAGCGTCGATTTCTAGACACTTAATGATGTTACCAATATTGACCCAATTAGGTTATTCAATGAGAACCCGCAGCCACTGGCCTTTATCGAAGCTACGTTAATCAGAACTCACCATGCATGCATGTCCGCACCCTGTCTACCTCTACTTGTCTGTCGTAAATTACCTACATACGTCACGTGTGCGACTGACGGGATTAAACCAAATGGTAAAATATTGCAATAATTGTCTCTTTTCTTCACTGATGAAGTATCCGCTTTTGAATGTTTTTGAGGCTATCGAGATGAGGTGAAAGCTTTTGTGTCACCAACAACTGTCCGAGTATACCCAATGTTGTTTAGGTCTATCGAACGAGTTTTCCTGTGAAGAAAACAAATTCCATCCATAACTTTTTGCCACGCAGATGCAATGAGAGGGTCTCTACTGTTACCAAATTTATAAGGAAATGGTCAAGATTCCAGAGTATAGCAACATTTCTCCCCGATTTCACTCCAGTCGACAAGTACGAATTCCTTGTTTACAGTTAATCGGACAACTCGTGAGAGGATATATATGCATACAAATAGATATATTTGAAGCCTGCTTCGACTTCAATAAGCTGATACAGGGGGTAACCAACCGGTGATTAGTCCCACGTTCTTCAAAGTAAAGTCTTGTTTCATGCTGACACGTTGTTGAACACGATACTCTCTTCAGTTAAATCGAGCTAATACGCATTTCTGGGAAAATAAGTTGGAGTACGTTTAATTACACCATACCGTCATCGTCGATCTGACTTAAACTTAAAACGTTAATTCTGCCAATAGATCATAATCTACAATTTCTCACATGGGACTTAATGATAAGCGAATTGGCGAAAATTGCTACACGGGACGCTGTTATGTGACAATCATCCGGACACCAATGCATTAGCTGTTGTATTACTAAGCCATTCTCCATTAAGCTTAGTTGGCTGATCTTTCCGGTAGGTCAGGCCTAACCAACGTACATCTGATCAAACAGGCAGTCAGTTTTTAATTAAGTCACGCAAAGAATAATCGAAATAATGTTGTTTACAAAGTGTCTGATACAACACATGTCATTAAACCGAGTCCCAAACAATATTTTTGCTTGTGAGAAACTTTAAAATTGATCGGATTTATCGCACAGGGACCAACGACTGATTGTGTTAATTGCCAGTTCCCCCTTTCCACAACTGAAGTAATATTACCAACCATTTGCGATTATGAAGCGCATTTTTTTTGCATTTATTGCTAAAAATTTACATTGGTCTGCCTAATTGCTTTCTATATTCATATAATTGGGGTTGTCTATTATTATTTTGTGAGGTTTGAAAGATGTTGATCGTAGAAGTTGACCATACACGTTGCCGGAACTGGTTGGTTATGGTCTTCGTACATTTTCGTGTAATGGACTGGAAATACACACTGGAGTCTATACGGTTTCATTGTAGTGATAGCGGACTTGTGGTTTTGCTTCTGTTTTTTTTAAAAATAGTTATGTGACAATTCCTCTGCAACACAAACGTTGCCGAGGTAATAAACATACGCACTGTAATGTGCCTTTAAATGCCCCATATAATCAAATCCTTCAGGAGTTGTTGTGAATGGTTCTGGCGGAACAGTTCTAAATCGTATTATGCTGCGGTCGTTCGTGAACATCTTCAAAATCAACCTAACAAATGAAGAGCATTTATGAGCTGCTCATGTGAAAGACCTCCCAAATTAACCAATATTAAACCCACAAAATTCTCTCGTTCGCGACTATTTTAAAATGTACGCATGCACCAACAAACCAAGGAACTCATCGAAATCCAAACCTATAATTAAGTCAAAGTAAAACAGGTGACGTCGTTGTTATGTGAACAGTTACATATTTTCGTCTAAAGTGAATACACCTTAGCATGCTTCTGTGGTTAGTATGTGGGATACCAAATGCCATGTACTTTAGTACTACTGTCTTATATTGGCCATGTTGTTGGTTAAATCTGTTGGTTAGCAAGGCAAGATATTTGGTTGCTAGCACACGGCTCCTGTCACAGAAGGCAGTTGCCGGAAGTTGGAAATAAGAGAAACAAAAGTATAATCTTATAAAAATGGAAGCATGAAACTGGAATTTCGATGGTGGGTTTGAGTTCATCAGCATTGCTACTCTTTACGATAACTGGGATTTTCTTCCACTTTATTCTACTGCGATGCAAGCGTGTTAACTGGTAACTCAGTACTATCGTAATATGTATAACTGACCTATCACATCTAAGTGTTCGGTCACAAGGTTCCTTGACTAATTTACAGATTAAACAATGTTTTCCGAGGAGAAAAATATTTTTCTCCTGTCATTAATTCAGTAACTCTTGATCAACACTTTAGTTGGGATAATGCAAAGGACGTGGTTAAACGTAGATCAAATATACTTAGTGTTATTTGGATACCAGGTTGTGTACGAATAATGCCAATAACACCTTATCTTTCAAGAGGGTAGTTTGAGTTAGTGACTGACATTGATATAGTTTTTGTTTCTGAGTAGGTCGTGAGAAATAGAAAAGAGTGGACATAATTTGCTTCACTATTTGATAACAAAAACACAAACGGCGTTTGAAACTCCTCAAACTGCAGTACTAATTAGCCATACCGAATAACATTTCCGTTGAACTTTTCACACGGAATGACTGTCCGTTAAGACTTGGGCAGAAAAAAATGAAAAAGAAGAAATCTGAAGCAGAATCGCTTTCACAATAAGTCAATCAAAACTTCTAAAATTCCCACAGCTATAACAGCAGTCCTTTCATTTAACAGCCTTTTGACCCCGATGATATATATCTTAGCTGTTCTGCTGTGAGAAGACCGGTTACTGGACGGACCATATCACTCATTTGCCTGCTTATTGTTCACAGGACAATACTGTGTTTTCGAGAGACATACAGATCAGTGTTACCTTGATGTGAATAAGCCTACTAAATTGAACCAATTGTCTGTCGGTTGTGAGATGTCTTCACGAAAGATGAAATCATGGTTATGGTTCTATGCAAGTGAAAGTCGGTTGCCATACAGACCACGATGTGACATACGTTTCAATATATTATTGAGCGGTCGTTTCTGCACATCTTGGATTGATAAAAATACTATACGCCGAGTCAGTCTTATAATTGTAATGTCATTTCCCTACTAAATGCAGAAACAGTGACGACGTAGGCGGTTCCAGACATTCCAATACACCAATACACTGCCGGACGAACTGAAGCAGCCGTAGTGAATATAAGACAGCGATGCAACCTCGTGCACGAACAAAATCCTTCCTAGTGTCCACGCTGGATTAGCACTACCCACATACACACACATGCACATACATAAAGAGAGGGAAACCGTTATCCGACAAATTTGGACAGGAACACGTGAGTCGAAATTGTGAACAATCTGCTCGAACATATTTCAGATATTCACTGGGTAACAGACTCATGTCTAAAAAGTAGGCCTTTGATCTCATATTTATGGATCTCTGCTATATATGGAGAGTAAACGGGCTCGTTCTATTGTGTATTCTACTAAGATTGGGGCTGCAATTCAGTAAGTCAAAAAGCTTTTCACCGCACAAGGTACCTATGCATTTATAGTTAACTGCTCACTTTTGGCTGAAACATTATGGTCCATATTAATGATAATACAATCAATTACAAGAAGAAACATTCCAGCGTCTGAACATAGGTTAACACGAAGATTACCGCTTACTAAGTTCTGTTCGTTCGGTTGAAATAGATGTAACATCTCCAAACGAGTATCATTAGTTTATCTGTTATGCTTCTGCTGATTCACCACACCCCCTTCCGAAAGTCAAGCGAGTGAGAATTGCATGCAACATCGAAGAAATCAGACTGTTACTAGTGAGTTCAATAAACATGATTTGCAGGCCAAAATCAGTAGTTCGATATATGCTGCTGGTCCACATAACAGGTTTCAGTCATGCTCTTACACTTAAACTGAGGCGATCATTTCAACGTCCATCGCACATTTCTTGCACTAACAGAACACGGAAGCACAGCTAAATAAGGCAATCAGTTAAACACTCGGTAGCCGCAATCTCGTCTTTTAATGTGTGTACATTAGGAATACCACCCAGTGTTGGCTTGACATAGTGACATTTATTCGTTGGTTAGGGTTTCAGTTCTTTAGCGTATAGGAAGTTTCTAAGTTTCAGCAAGAGTAATATATTTTTACACCATCTCCGTGATGACCGCCGTAATCAACTACTTGGGTAAATCTCTCTAAACCTCTTTTTAAACCATGGTAGACGTCTACAAGTCTGCTGCCTGACAACAGGACGGTTAATTGATTTCACCATGATATGTCATTTTGAGCTCCAGTGTGCTTCCTGTTGTACCGAAAGTTATTCATTATATTTCTCATTTATCTCACCTTAATAAATCCGTTTGATGTTTCTTTTGCTTCCTCTACATAGTGTACTTTTGTCACTTACAACAGCAAATATTGACACGGGTAGATTTTTTAAGAGTCGTTGTCAGTGGCATGGTATGTTCAGCTTAACTCTTATGAGGCCCGAACATCCCAGATTTCAAACAGGTCAGTTTGCTGCCTAATAGCGTGATGTTAGCAGAAGAACCCTAAAAGCTGGCGCTAGCTAAGATTAGCTTTGTCACTCTACAGTGTCTCCATATGCGGACTGCTGATAAGGAGGCACATAACCACAAGTTCATCGAATCGATGAAATGTATACAAACTATAAAGCATTTGAAGTCCACGTGACCAGAAGAATGTACTTCGGCGGTTAAGCCTAAAATTACCACAGCAACCGAGCTTGGTTACCATCATTTGTGGCGGCTATTTTTCTCAAATTTTTATTCACAGTTCAGTTTCTACAAATACCATTTGAATGTAAAGCAGTGTATTGCTCCCTAAAAGATATAAAGTTAATGCTGTCATGGTGGTGATGAGAGATATGTTAGTAAACAACGGGTTGACCGTATAAGTATATTATTTATGTGTTTGCTGGGATTTCTGGTGTCTTAAGTTGATGATTATAATGGTTCACTTCACTGAATGATTTGACTAAACTCGCTGATTCCGCTACATTGCCTTGAAGGACAAATATTTAAATGCCAGTGATTGAAGTATTAAATACACTTTTACTGTCTGTTCATCCACCCGACGATTGTTTTCCTAACTCCATAAAAACTCTCACTATTGCTGTTCATTTGCTCATGGGAAGCAGGTTTTTGGAGGAGGATTTAATTGGCAACATTTCTCTATAGGTCACCTCAACTTTACCCAAATGAAGACAAGGAGTGGAAAATTTTCTAATTATGATCTGTAGTATTTGAACACAGTCGTTCTTTGGCTTAAAAATGTCAGAATAAACATCAGCGACTTATACTTAGATCACACTTTACACACAACAATTTGGTCTAGATGCCGTCCACGTCTTTGGACTGAAGGTAGTACGAATCAGTGGGGTTACATATTTCACGATAATACTCGAACCTGCTAAATTTTGATGAACTCATCCTACGTGTTGCGATTCCCTATGAAAAAAGCATTTCAAGTTTCTGGGACGCGGGCATATAAATTAAGATCTACTCAATTTTTGCCACGTTAACATAGTACCCAATAAAACTTGAGTAATTTGAGTGCAGCACTGTGGGTAAAATAATCCTACCTTGCAAAGACCTTCAAAATGTATGTGCACCCACAGCTCGTAGTGAAGCTACAACATAACCAATGTTGGCACCTCAAAACACAACAGATCTGTTGAAAATTAACAATTTCCTATGCAACCATCAATTGCAGCTTGTTATGATTATCACGCAACAATCGTGCAACTATAAAAGACGGCATACAGATATTCGATTGGAAAATAGCTTGTTGATTAAACTGAGAAAACCCATTACCTTTGCCACTACGTTTCTCTCATAAGCCATTATGTTTGGGAATATAGTCCACTCTGCGAATGATCGATAATGATAATGAGTTGGTAGCCGACACCTAAAGTTTGAGCATACTGGTTATACTCATAATGAGTTGTTTTTGAATGTCAGCTGTGTACACTTTTACAGCGGAATTTTTCAAACCTAGAATGTAGATGGCCCCTCGTTTCTTGCCTTAACTTTGGGTAGAGAAGATAAACTGCTAATTTACTTGCAGTTTTCCACTGTAGTTCTACTGGCGTTTTCCGGATATTAGTAAGTCTTCCCCACGAACTGGTGAAAACGATCGACAGACACTTCCGTTTGGTTAAGGATATTTGCAGACTGAATGATTGATAGTTTTTTTTGTGCGGAATCTTTTCTGTGTTGCCATGAGCTATTAATTTCCTTTTTATTCAGTATTGCTTGTCACACTTGACTAACAGCAATCAGGAAGATAAAGCGAGGGCAAGGGTGATCGTCTTCGGTCGTTTCAGTCACACTGCGAAACTTGAACCTTACTTCAGTCGAGCCAACTGTAATTCTACATGATCTGCCGACAAGACCAGTTTTATCCAGTGTAATGAAGAACTGCGTTCGATGCAACAAGACCGTTACACTGTTCTATTTGGCGATCACCTCAAACTCCAACTATGTCTTGTATATGTCCCCAGAAAGTTTTAAAATTCTTGAAGTTTATGATGCTTTAATTTTAAATCTTAGGAGTATTCATATCTAGACAATGTTCAGTGTATGCTGTGACAGACCTTAGGACATGATTCAAGTTGGAAGCTCTTCAGATTCGCACTTCAGATGGACTTAACTGGTGAATTTGGAAAACAGTAAATTCTGTTGTCCGACAAGTGTGTAGTCATAACCAAGCTTACACAACCTTAACATTACCGTTCTTTGACATTAGCTCTCTTGCGGCATTACAATAGCCCCGATCAATAATCGCTACTTCCTAAGCGTTAAAATGTTGAGGTGTTTATACCGAAAATCCTTGTTAGCATCTATAACACATAAACCATCTGTTATGTTGTTACGTAGTCTTTCTGTCGTCCATCAATTTTTTCGACTGCCTCCTGAGTGAAACAAATCACCATATCCTAACCGTTCGCCAACATGCACCCCATTTGGTCAAGACCGATGATATGAGCACCACATCTTTGTTTGTATGATTTGACATTGACCACATAGACTGTGGAGAGTGTGGTTACTCTCTCAATACTAGCTTCATTTGCAGTGCATGGTATGTCATGTAAACTACGGGCTTTGGACACGTGTTTGATCCAAGAATATACGCAACATATATTCCTTTCAGAATTTTGGGAAATTTTAGTTGCATGATTTACAGGCCGTATGCGTATATATATATTATATATTTGTTGTATGACGGGGTAATATGTTACCGGGCGAAAGCAGCTCTGTGGAGCAAATCAATTCACTCGGTGACTAATTAACGACAATTCACACTCAATGACTTACTGACTAGCTGACTGACTAACTTCCAATTGGTGGAAGTTGGATATCAAATAAATGTCTAACAAACTTTCATGTCCCTGGTTAACGCTGCTGCATAGACTAGGTAAGAGCGGACAGGTTGTGACGTTTAGTGTTAGTCGATCGATCGGTTTCATATTCTAACTCATAATGTCAATCTTTGATGGAACAACATTTGCCTCTTTCGTTCAAGATCCGGTGTGTTTCTGAGCGAGCTGTGTGCAAGAGCGGGCCCTCGACGAAAGGACATAGGGGTGGTAAGTTAAGTTGGCTTACAAAAGGCAAATGGATGCAAGTATTAAAGAACGACTGGTTTAGAAATAAGTGGGTCGGTGGGGTCTTAAGTGGACCGGACGATTTATACACTGGAGACAATGAGTGGACTAGCAACCAGAACATCTACACTAAATTTGCACGTGCTATCCACACACATACTCACGTACTCACCCACAGACGTACAAAATCAAAACAGAACTAAAGGGAAAACAACGACAAACTAGCTCAATTAGCTTTTCAGTGGATAAACCCGAAATTAAAATGAGTTGCTATTTCAGGTAGAAAGTTGTACATCAATTTTTCGACATTTATTTCAAAGGAACAGTCTTTACCATGAGTTTTATGTTACTAATCAAACTGGCGTTTGCTAGATTGTCTGAAATAAACACTGATCACCATCCATTATCAAGACATTTTTTGATCATTAGTGAGCTATCATGTTGGTTGAATCAACTTTCGTTGGGCAAGTCACAGGATAACGATTTTGCATACCAGTAACATAGAACAAGCTTACGAATGTAACAGCGCCTTAGTTGTACCCAAGTGATCTGTAGTTATTACAGAGTAATCAAAAGTCATACGCCACTACAGTTACAACTTGACTCTCCTGGGATCAAAGAAACGTTTTATTCACAATTTTGCAACCGAAGTCTGGTTAGGGTTAACTGCAAATTCACGAGTACCCTCAAAACCACTTGATACGAACAGTTCCCTTTTCATGATTACCAGTGTTTGCATTGAATGTTCATAAGAGTTTTCGTCATGCACATCCAGTCCACGAGGAACGGAAAACCCATGTTCAACGACTGTTAACTTCTGTTCAAAAATATACTAAACAGTAGTTCACGATTTCGTTACACTGTACGTCTCATGCTGAAAATAAAGCTGTTGTTTCGTCGTACAATAAGACGGATTCCTACAGGTAGCTTGTCGTTAATTGCTAGTTTCGACCTTTATAGATTATTGTGCTTTCAAGGTTGTGTGAACACTGGTCTCCAATCAGAGTTACTGACATGCTGCAGTAAAACTTATCATTGGAAGCATTTTCTTCTGACGAATATTAATGAGCTTCAGAAATAAATATCTGTAACTATAGCAGCCGGTTTGTTGAACCTTTGTAAATCTCCATACGAAGGTTTTATAACAAATGTATATAACATATTCATAATATATCGGTTATGTTTCAAAAGACCGAAGCTAACTAGTCCCGAACCTCTCGAAGAAGATTCGGCTGAATCCAAAAAGCATAGTGCATAACAACGAGAAAAAGTTGAGTTGGACAGTATGTTCCTTTCTACAGTTTACTTTAACTGGAATCAACAACTGAATCCATTCTTCATGTGAAAATAACGAACAGCATTATTAACGTGGAAGAGTTTATCTATGGAGTTAGTATATGCTGAAGATAGTGTGAAACGAAGACAACATGATGAGTCTAAAGTTGTCATCCTTCTGAATATCAGAATTAAGAAAATCATTAAACGAAAAACCCTGAATAAAGCTACTTACGCACCTCCGGCTCTGGCAACACATTAAATAACCTTCTGTGACTCAGAAGTTTGCGTGAAACTAAAGAAACGCTTCTTGCAGCTCAGCTTGTCTTTTATAGTATTGGGTCATTAAAATCTGGCGACTTATTTTACAAGTTTCGGGTGATAATATTACCGTTGCTGACGCTGCTGAATAAAGTTCTTAGCTCTTTTTCCTAGACGGAGGATGAAATTACCCAGAGGACACCAACCGATTTGGCTGAGTCAGAGTTTGTTGATAAACATAATTTGTTTTAATTTGTAATTCAAGAACACTTGCTGGCTAGGTTGATGTTAGTTAAGTTTGCAAAAATTCCAACACAACGTGGATACCTTAAACTGTATAAAACCTCGCCTGCTGTGTACAGAAGTGATCTGTCTGCGTCAGACCACTGAAACCTGATGTGCGTGCACCTACCTACACGACGCAATAACTGTCACGAATAAGAACGGCTAAAGGAGCCACCGTTTTAGTAGTCTTTCATATGTCTACATTGTAACGACTGAAAAACGGAAGTGAGACAAAAACTGAGGGGCCAAATGAGAGATAGTTTTAAGATACAACAAACAATCCTAAGGTGGTAGTGTTACAACAGCAGATGATAAAAGGTAGGAAGTGAGTGAGTAAATTATTACTGAAGACCTCAAAGGGCAGACTAGTTATCGTTCAGACACACAGCTGTTTATCAAAATATTTCGTAAGCTGCATTTTAAGAAGGAACAGTGAAGTAAACCACTTTGACCTCAGAATAATATGACCTATGACAATGAGTTCGGCAATTTTGTAAATTTGAAAGGTTTTGAGTATTGGCTAGATTCGAAACGGATACCTAAACAGTGGGCACCCTCGTGGTATTTACTGTACCAGGTAAGCTACGAGGTCATGCCTAGAATTTGAATGTTCCGTATTATGGTCCCACCACCAAACCAACCAAATATTTATTCTGTATTCATCAAACCAGTCGAAGTTCGACTACCTTGATGTAGCTATCTCGAACATTCAGAAACAGTCTCCATTACAGCATCCAAGCAGCATTAGTTTTGAATAGTACAGCAGATTTGTTACTTATAAATCAATCCACTCGTGAAAGCATTTTTGTATCGGCTATGGTTGAACCAGAGGCAAAAACATGTGAACATGTGCATATGTGGACGGCTCATCAGGGGGTATTTTCCGTGCCGACATAGGCAGGAATGTATTAGACTGAAGAATGTATTATCCGGTTACCCATTGGGGAATAGAGAGAAAAAAGTTGTCTACCCTCTTAAAAGTGATCGTTTTCACCTAATAGATTTTACGCGATTGAAACGAGTTCTACTGGAAGCTCATTTATGGATTTCCTCGTATGATGGAACGCATATTTTAACGAACATGTTCTGAACTTCATGGATTCCAGCGTTCGATATCTATTGCTAGTTTATTGTTTCTATGTCATTAATAATAGTACTTTAAAATGGGACAGACCGGCAATTTCAAATTGTACATTAACACTTAAACTAATCCCAGTAGTGCCCATTCGGCCGAGAATATGGTGACCAGAGTCGCGTTAAACCTCCATTCGTCGCCATCGATCCACGCTTATCTGGTCTAATGCTGAATCCAAAAGCAATATCGGATGGAATGTAAAAGCTAATTGCGGTCTGCGCTCCTTTTCCAGACTTGGAACGCAGTATGAACAGCCAGAACGCATTTGGATCACATGAGTTATTTTGTTCACTGTTCAAGTCAGCTCAGAGATGGAAATCAGTCGTGATGTCATTACAGCTTTTATAGACAACTTCATTCTGACTAGCCACAGTATTCGTCAGTCATCTCGTTCCGCAGTGCGCTTTCCGATTTTCCACCTTTTTGCTGATTTTTACTGAGGTGCATAGAATCTTACGCAAGAACACTATAGGTAGGTCTGTGTCCACGCTTAGTGGTTATCTGTGTGAAAAAATGTATGTAAGTGTACTGCCCACCAGTCTAAAGAGAAGCTGCGCGGCTTCTGTAGAAAGCCACCTCGCTCATGCTGACTGACAACTATGGCAACGGCAAAGGCAGACAAGTATTACAGTGTGCACAAAAATAAGAAATTGGTTTAGTCATTCATTTGACTGATAACGAAACGATATGATGAACGCAAGACTGACAACTCAACAGGTTTGAGTAACTCATTTTGGTCCACGTTTCCCGCAAAAATGCGTGACTGCTGGAAACTTGTATATATGCCTTGTGACTGCATACAATATAAATGCTTGCGATTTGATAAGAATGATCTGATTGCAGCAATACTGATCCTAAAGAAAGGTGCACTCTATTTCTCATTTTCCTTGAAGGACTTTGGAAGGGGTTCTACTTCGGAAATTCCTACCTACGTCACTAATAACAGGCGTTGATAATAGCTGTTGGAAAATGCCTTGCATGTGATTTACGCTTGATGTCGCTGTCGCTTGAATGATGACTGTCAGTAGTGGGTTGAGTTAGTAGACCGTAGCATAAGATTGCTCGGGCTCGAGGTTATACACCGTCCTTCGCAGTTAGCATGGTTTTGGGATAGCATCACTGAAAGTCACTTGACCAAACCATACCTTGCAGAGCAAAGAGTTCTATTAAACAGCGCTTCTAAATAAATTATCAGTAGGTACGTCTTTTCTTTCTACTACGTACAGATACTCTATTCCAGTATATCAATCGTTGCTGTCACCAAAACGTTTTATCATCATAATCAGCAGTACATAAGTGATTCATACTGATACGTAACTGCCGTAAAACCGCGAAAAGGAAAAAATCAGACCCCATATAGGAAGAAAGAGGAAAAAAGGAGGAAGGGAAGGGGACCTAATCACTGAAAATAGCTACATCACTATTCAAACATACAACATCAAGGTGCATACACTTTGTAAACAACCAATCGAGCTGTAAGTGAGAGTAAGGCGTCATCATCAAGACAGCTTCCTTAGGGGTTCCACTGCCCCGTGTCACTAAGTGCACTCACTTTACAGACAAAACGTTTACGAAATGCGAACTGGCGTTTCGTTTGAGAAATTATTCAGTCTATTTTCTGACAGGCCTATGATAATTTTTCATGTTCCCGACACCAAGCCAATCCACTCATTCTTGCCAAACTGTGTCGGACAAACCAAACGCTCAGTCAACAGACTAAATATATCAATATCTCGCTCTTGCGCGCATCAGCTAGTGCTCGCTTGCCATCGGCTTCTAGTATCAGTCCTTGAGATTTTAATGATCGGCTAGAACGGCTGCGCTGCCGTTCTTGTGACCGCTGTTACGTACGTATGTAATTGCTAAACTTGTTCGCGGATGCATCCAAGATTGTTCTAAAGCTTACCTTACATGTCCGATGCTTGCATCTTCGTGTAAGCACGCGGTTTCGGTTAGATAAATAAACAGAGGACATTGCTAGATGTTGTGCTCAACGCAAAATAGATTGCAGCCTCTGGTCTTTAGTCGATCTGACGCGCTCTCCTAACCGACTGCAGAATTGCTGGCACTAGTAGCCGATCGTAATAGCGACTATGCTCGGGTGGCTCGTAACACCTGGTGTGCCACACGTGATGTGTTGTTTAAAGTTCACATAGAAAGATGTCTACCCCAGTGGGTATAAGTGTAAGCGTCGACATTGGTACGTTCACAAAACCGGGGTCAATAACAAACTGGGATTAGCGCATAAGTGTCAAATTTGTTCAAGCGCCAGCTTACTTGCCCAATCGCGGCAAAGTTAGTCGCTTGCGCCACACTATGTCCAACAAGCTACTTGTATCTCGCATTGCACATTATTAACTGGTGAGTTACCATTCACCTCACACAACGGCGTCCATATTCACATGCATTATTTGACCAACCTACGCTCTCGATCATTTACTTAAGAACCTTTGATTATTTCCAATTGATCACTACCCACATTCGACGACAGCTGTTGCATTCAAATAAACGGTTCTGTTGGCCCACTTCGTGAGGAAGTACTATACTCGGGTTCTCTCCTCATTAAGGTTTATCAATAAGGCGAATCCTTGTCGGGGAGGAACTTTTACACTCCGCCCCTCACAAATATTGTGTTCACAGCCAGTTTTGACTTGTTCTGTCCACTATGAATTCATGTTCCTCTATTTGTCATGTAACTAAAAGCTAATAACATGTTCCATTCTCCTGCTGACAGCGATACTTTTGTACGGCTTTGTTCCAGCCATATTGCTAGGAGATCTGCTCTTGTTACCGACATGATTCAATTAGTATACTGTACTCATTCAACTCCTGCAAAAAATATCATAATAGAAATCACTCGGCTGCAAGTTAGGTGAGGATCAGCAACTGGTGAACTTCAGTCATGATGAACTGTCCCAGAGTTGTATCCTCATTACGAACAAATTCAGTTCACGATGCCACCACTGGCAACTAACTAGCCAAACTACCCACGGTTATGGTTCTAACGATACGCATTGGAACATTGGTGACTCTACATAGGAGCAGGTACCACACTAGAATAATTTGCGTCCCTAAAGAAAACTCGCACCCGGATGTAGGTTACACCATTGCTGCCGTGTTACCTAATCCAGTCGAACACATTTTTGACATTAGTGTTATCTTTCTGCGTCCACTCCCGATTACCAAGTATCGATTTTCTAATTCGCGTTTAATCGCTGTCATTGTTGTGAACTCGCTCGGTTACTCAACTCGCCGCACACACATACAAGCTAGTGAGGCGGGACAAAACAGAGGAATTATTTATTCTTTACCGGGCATACATATATGTACGTACACTTAGGCACACTCGAACAAACACACACCAACAGAGGAATTATTGTTTTCTTCCCTCATCTTCTGAGTACTGGGTACTGATCGATGAGTGACAGCCGAAATGAACAGCTTGTCGTGGGGCAATCCAAACGGTTTGAAAAGATAACTCAGCTGAAACGGAAGTTTTGCATAATAAATCTTTTGCTGGTTAGGTTGATCTAATAGAGGAAAACGCAACTCATTTCTCTAAATGCAAGTCATGTATTTATAACCTATGCGAATTGTACCACCAAATTTGTGCATTTATATAATCTTCACTATGTGCTAAATTAAACCAGATTAAAAACCAGTACATTGCACGCAGTCGGTAAATATCCGAACCCAATAATTTTAAAATCGTATTTTTCAGCAACTGCAACTTTCAACATTTTAGATTTCCAGTATAAAAGAAAGCGGACATGTGAGGAAGAGCTGATGTGTAATGTAGACAGGTCTCAAAGGTAACAAGAATTTGGATACCTAGCCAGCGTCTGTAAATTAAAAGTCTTCGAAAGAGGCCTTTGAATGTTGTAATCTAGAAACGGCCAAGGCTACCAAAGGTTCTAATGATGGGCGGTAAAGAGACTGCAGAAATGATTGTATATTTTCATGCAAAAAAGTGCCTACGATTCCCAAATTCTCTCTGTAAGATTTGCTAGCAGCTGCATGAAAACAAAACTGTTCAAACACCGCGCAATATAAAAGATATATTCCAGAAAAGTTGTTGAATTGCGAACGGCATATGAATTACGTGCCAAGACACCAGTAATTTGAAACCAGAGGCACTGTGTAATAGTGTGTTTGCGAACTGACTGTTTGCACTCATCAAATCGTTGCAGATGTCTAAGATATTTATTGAAGAGAAAAAAATACGGAGCTCGACTGTTGTTTCCTGAACAGTCAAAAGCTGATCCTATGGAAGCAAGTGAAGAACAACATACTGATTAGCAGGGCGAAGTTCGTTGTCCATCTGCCTAGGGAGACGTTGTGAAATGAAAGGTTTTAAAAATTGGGATGCTCAGCAATAACATTTGGTTAATTGTTTCCCTACAAATTCAACGTAGTTTGTTACTGTAATACAATAGGTCAATCAGACGAAAGTAAGTGCACACGAAAAAGAACAGTCTGCTTATGCAATGGCTTTTTGAAATTTCTTTTTAAAATTTAGCATCACGAGTTTCAGTTTGTTTCATCAGTACGTGGAAGAGGAATTGAATTACTGTGGTATTCAACCAGCAGCATAAGTAACACGATTCCCTTAGCATCCTTAGGCTAAACAGTAGTATCAAGTATAAGTGGCATAAGCTTATAGAAAGTATACAAACAACACGCTATTCGATGTAGCACTTTTAAGTATATGAAAACTGTTCAATGGTGGTCATCGAAAATTCATGGATTCAATAAGGTTTGTATATCTTAAGTTCTGTTACCAGTGGCTTAATTTTTGCCGTCTTATTAACATGTGGCAGCAAAGTTGAAAACTTAATCGATGCTCTTATAGAGGTAGGGAAAATGTGAAAGTGCACAGTTCTTTCAGTGATTATGGTGTACTCAAATAAACAGTAGAAAACCTGCTCAGCGGACATGCACACAAGGTTAAACCTGCAACATAGGCTCCGGAACTACTTTCCTCACCCATTTCTACACATCAGCAGCAGTACGCATTCGTCGTAGGATGTTTGAACAAAATTGAAAGTGTAAGGATGACATTTATTTTAGGTCCATACCTTTTGCATCTTTCTCGCACTAATAGATCATTTATCAGTTCATTTTACCAACCAAGTTATAAAGAGAACTTCATCGTTTTTTGTGTGCGTGTTATTGGTCCAAGTACTGAAGATCGCATTTCACGAAATATGATTGTTTAAGCAAACATGGTTTTTACGCAGTTCCTCTGTTTTGGCTTATATACGAACCGAAAGCAATGTGTTGTTTTGCACTGTTCTAGTCACTCTAACAAATCAAACCAGAATTACGAAATAGCTGAATGGATTGCACAAATTTCGGTGTGTTTAGTGAAATACAAAGAAATTATGCACGCTGGTGGTTAGCTACCGAGGCACTGTATCCGCCGATATTCAATAGTTCAACTCCAAGTCTGCCCAGGGTCGACCAAACATGACCATAGGGAAATGTAAGCGGAAAGTTGAACCCTACGCCTTTATGATGCAGCTATTCTACGAATGGACGAGTCTACCCAGCCTAATTCTATTGGGTATAATGCGTTTGGAGTGGGTTAACACTGAAAATCTAGAATTACATTCTGAAGTTACGCTGTACGGTTGAGGCTGTTCTTACATATATGACGCACCTAATATCCAAAGAGAAGACAGAAATCCGGAATCATTTCAGACAAACTGGAAGTATGTAGCGGAGCGAGTCTATTTGACGACTTGATCATTCGGACAGATGCATCCAGTAAGACAATACGTATTTGACCGCTTGTTCAATGCCAGATATAACGAAATTCGCAGTGCCAGTTACGGCGATTTCAAACTGTGCAATATGTCACCTAGCCGTTTATCAACCCTTGCCTTGGTGGCCACAGTTGACTCATAACTTTTCATGAGTCGGCCACTGCCGGAGCTTAATTAGAAACTCTAATTCAATAGCCTTTGGGATATGCTGTCTATTCACTGGACAGTTGTGTGTACGTCTTTGTTATGTCGATGTTTTTGCAATCGTGTGACAGATTCATTTGGTAACCAATCCTTCAACTGTATCAATACGGAACACAGTGTTCCGCATCTTTAATTAACACTCTCTCGATACCTAGTCTGGTAAAACATTACAATCAACTTCCTTGATTTGTTTGCTATATAAAACAGCGGTTACAATGCATTATCTCTTATTCGATTACTTGATTTATCTGCTCTTTGTTTAAAACTTTAGATATGCGCCTATATACGGTGTTAAGATAGTTGGATAGCCAACACCTTTTTCTTGTTAACTACGACAACACGAAAACAAGCGTTGCTTGTCGATGAAATTTTGCACTTCTGTTCGGTCCGATACGAAGTAACAAAGAATTTCATCTGATAGCGTTGCTCTTGCATAATTGATGCTGCGTCAGCATCTCCTGGTTAGAGATAGCGATACTTTTTCGTTATTAGGACCACCACTGCTTTATTGATAGGGTTGTCTGATATTGAGGAATATATTTGAATCAGATAATGAGACGGTATGCTGAGAAAACGGTTACTTTCTGAAAACTATCGAAAGTGACATTCACGCAAGACTGATATTGGATTTTGGAGATTTCTGAAAACATTTTGGGGTGCTTTGGATTCTCCAGAACGTTTGCCATGTTCTGTGGAATTCTGTTTCTTTTACGTCACCTTCACATAGTTATGAAGGTTAACCTATGGAAGTAGGTTACAATGAAAACACACAGGATGGTTTGAAATCTGGAAGCATACAACCCACACCGCTACGGTTTGTCGGCTAACATTAATTGCTTATTCATATAATTAGCATGTTTCCTTTCCTTGCTTTGTTATATGATGGTTCCAGTGTAACGACTATTAACACTAAAAGTTGAAGCAATATATCAACAAGACTAACCCGTCTTGATGGTGTGTTCTACCCCAATCATGCCATCGGAAGAACAAACATTTGTTCCAGAGTCAAGATCCCTACTGAAGCATGTTTTTCCGTTGAATTGCAGAGCTCGCAATCGTTCACAATCATTTGATGGGTGTTCGTTTTTAATAGGTTTCTTCACTTCAAAACTGTTAAACAATCCCTTCACATAGGCTCATAGTGAAACGAGTAAGACTCTCGTCGGTTGCCTGATCTATCCAGTTGAAATGTTCTACATTGTGTTCCATTTGCTGGTCGACGGAAGAAGCCACAAATTAGGTTTCTATGTCCGTTGCAGATCAGGCATTAGCTAATGTTTGATTTATTAGTTTGATGGCGCGCCTTGTGGTTAACTGTGCGAATAAATTAAATTTTGATCATCCTGAACTTAATTTCAAGTTGAACATCACCCACAATTGATCGCAGCTGTCGCATTCCCATAGACTTTCCAGTCGGCCCCTTTCGAAAAGAAGCACTAGACTCGAGTTTCGCTCTCATTAGAGCTCGTCAGTAGTATATATCCTCGCCACTGCCGGGACTTGAACCACGGACACGCTGTTCATGAGGCAACCGTGTTTACCACTGCACCATTGACCTCACATTAGACACGACCGAATTATCATATGTGAACGTTCAACCACATTCGCTTGTGAGTAATGATCAGGTTGCCCGATCGTCTCGCACTGGAGACACAGTTACTCTCTGTTAACTCCAATCGATAACCGCGCGATTAGGACTTCTTAGACAGGTCGAGATCTCCGATCTCATTAAACCTGCTCGGCGCTATTTACTAGACTGGAAAGTCTATGGGGATGCGACAGCTTCGATCAATTGTGGGTAATGTACAGCTTGAAATTAACCAAATCCCCGACTACTCATTAGTGACCATCCTGAACTCTTACATTATTTCTTCCTGATGAGCGATTAGACACAGTTCAGTCCTCCAGAGTGCTTCAAATAATATTATGGACTTACTGCAACTACGTCCATGTTTGTCAAGAGTTGTTTGCTGGACGCTAGCGTTTCCTTCAGGCCAAGAGAACTAAGAACAACGATTAACGACATTAATACAATGGTGGTTGCTATTGATAATTGGTTGCCAAACAACCGTTTGACAGGGAAGGAACATAAATATTTCCTGAGTCAAAAAAAAGAAATTAACGTCACAGTTGGAACGAATGTCCAGCCTAAAAGCAACCAACATAAATCTATCACGTTGTCGTAAACCATCGGATGAAAATTAACGGTAAGGCAACATTTGTGATCCTTTTTAGGTTTGGACCAATCTACTGTTAATCTATTACAAAAGAGCCTATTCCTATTGTTGCAAAATTCGAACTGCTACGAACTACTATTCGCCATATTCCCCATTAATTTCAAACAAATGCTGGATACTTTACAGAGTTCACAAACCGGAGTAAAAGTGCAGTCAGGAGATTCAAAGTTTTAGTAATTACTTCCGTCTTTCTGAATTAATTCATGGGTACTTTGTCTGTTACCCGTAATTAGTCCGCAACATAAATTCTGGCTAACAGAATCTTCCTAAACAAACGGTTAACTCTACCGTAAAAGTCAACACTGAGCGACGTTGGCCATCGAACCGGAGCATTTCTAAATAGTCGATGTAGTATGATTTTCCTAAGCGTAGTTCCCACAAAATCTGAAATGTCGGAAACCAATTTTGCTGCGAATGTCTGAAAATTCGGTTCAATCCTGTAATATTTAGGCCTTTCTATTCCACTTTCCAACACAAAGCCTATCAGTAATGAACTTCTCAGTTTCACCAAACTACAGCAATCTCTATCAGTTAAGAAGCAGTGGCGATTGGTTGAGATTTATGACAACCACCGGTTGACAGTCGTGGTTTGTGCATCACTGCAGATACGCATACGGATCTTCGTATTTTGCGTGTTATACTCAGTTCAAGGACATCGGCCAATTGACCACCTTGGTTCCGATTACCAACATGAAGTTGCCGATAGCAGAGAAGTGGATTTGGTAACACTCTTCATATTAAATGCTACATAAATCGGTTTCTAGTTCGGTATGAGTTACGCTTATATAACCACCAAGTACATTGGTACATAGACAGACAGTCACAATCGGCCCATAGTCTGTTTATATCAATTTTTTCATAGGTATGGCGATCCTTTAGAAGAACGTCGGTCGTGGAAATTCACATTCGTCCGAGAAACGAACGAAGGTCTCGACTTCGGAGATACAGGTGTCACCAAAACCATGTACTAGACTGTTTTAATGAATTGAAATAGACCCAGTCCTCCCAAAATACCGAAAGTAGATAATAGTCTGATCAAGCCGAAACTGGATTTGAACGTTAACAAAGTAAGAGGCCAGTGTGACACAAAAATGCACATGGGTATAGTTCATATGACATCCAGTTAAGCTCAGATCTCAATCTCAAGCGACCTGGAAACTCGATATAAAGCTGGTTCTGATGGCTTCGAGAATAAGCATAATAAAACCCTGGTTTGTTTCTTGAAATTGTAAAACGGTGCACTCGTCTGTTTGGTTATATTATAAGCGTACGGTTGCAAGAGTGATTTAGTAAACTTCCTATCAAAACAACTTGTACTAGCCCTAGACGCCATCAACAGTAGATGTGATCTCTGTGTGAATAGTAAAAGGCTGACTTATTTTGACTTTGTTCAGAGTTGAGTGGACTTTTTCAGTTCACCAAGCCTACATTAACTGGGCTGTGCATGACCAAAGTGTATCCACCTGTTCAACGGAAACACCCCTCAGAATTTCTGTAAAGCTCCGTGAACGTTGTTTATTATTGAGAAGGAAATTGTAGATTGATGTTCTTATCGTACAGCCAGTGAAACAGAATCACATAAGTAGAAATAAAAAAATACGCTAACCACGCGTGTTTTTGCAAGGGTGTGAAGGTTCAGTTCTCCTTTGTTGTCACAACAAACCAGCACTCACAATGTTCGCTATCCGGAGAGAAATTAGTGAAACATTGCTACAGGTCTGGCGTTTTCCTCTTCGCTTGCATAATCCTGAAGTTGCCTGACTAACTTATCATATAATACTATTCAAGCTACGCTGAATTTGCAGAATTCCAAACATTTTTTGGAATATTACTCACCATAATTCATAACTAAACAGCTCAGTTTCCAAGAACTGTTTCGAAATAACCAACCGAAACATGGAGAAGAAAGGTCATTCCACGGTACGCGCTGTTCTCGTCCTCAACTACCTGTCTTTCACTGTAGTTGGGGAAGCGTTATAGTGTGCTTATCTTCGACTGGAATCTTTTACTCTAATGAACACGAATACACTTCGTAATGGAGGAAACATTTCCACTGGTTTACTTTGTTATTCAACTGAAACCGTGCAAACTTTTCCAAGTACTGTTTCCTTAGTTTTGTATGTGCAAGGTAGTTGATATGTACAATACATCAGGCCATTTTATTTCATTCGAAATTGTAGCTCGTTTCTACTTCCTTGATGACTTATACATATTCACATTCAACAGGTACTGGTTCTCAAACTGTTACCATTGGCTCTTAACCGAGCGATGTAGGTTTGTAACAATCGCTGTTGCCTTTAACCTACTTCAACCGGTAGAGTAAATCCGAATACCTAAGCGAACTTGTTCTGCTAGCATACTAGTTTCGCGCGATCATGCTTGAGGGGGATACCAAAACTGCGAACCACCCGCAACTTATGAATTTCTAATCGTGATCTAGGCCATGTTACTCGATCCAGAGTATATATTCATGGTTTATTTTAGTCTATCGATGTACTGAGCCTGAATAGTTGTGCGCAACATCATCAACAACCACAGATGCCATACATTTGTACGTGGCGCTAGTAGTACTGTCATTTTCAGTACATTGTCGCTGCGTCATTATCGGTAAGTTTTTTTCAAGGTCAGCTCATTTTGATCTAAGACTTACTGACCACTTTGTTACTGTTGCTATGGTTACCACGTGTAAATTAGTTGCTTTTCTTTAGAAGAACTAACATACAAGTTTCGGACTAAGTGCCCTTCCACTGAGGTTCTTATGCCATTAAACACTTACGGATGTGTCAGTTAAGCTACGTACCAGTTAAGTAACTTTCAGAGGAGAAAATCATTATTTTGCACTTTTTGACTACAGCATCGCCAGACATTTCGAAGTCATTATTTTTTCAGGTGCGAGCATTTATAAATATTTAACTTTTTGCGAAACCTAATAGTTTTGAAATAAATTCGCAACTGTTGTGTTCGGCCGTCGCCCATAAGTAGCAAACTCTGTTGACTGACAGTAAAAGCGGTCAGCTCCCAGCAAGCGTAACTTCAGAGTTTGAGACGGGTTTTCCTGTCATTGACGAACAAAGATTTTATCAAACAGCTGATTCACAGTTTATCCACGCCCATTATTTTTTACCGTACAAATGGCCATTTTAAACACTTTTTCCAATCAAGAGGATCCGACTTATGATGACGTTAACACAGTCTCATATAAAACAAGAACATATATTGGATATTGTTAAGTAATATTTTGTCTGTTTCCTTTCAAGCTGACACACCTTGAGGCCATTCTCTATAGTTTATCATTGAGTTTCTAACTCTGCGTCATTGAGGTGATTAGCCTAACTAACACATATTCGTAGCTACTGTTAACAGACGCACCTAGTACTGGTTGATTTGATCTAGAAATCGGTAGAGATTATTTGGGTGACTGGAACGGGGTCAACAATCACAAGTAAGCAGAGAACTTCCATCTTCGTTTCTAACCGTCTATCAGATAGCGGACCGTATTGTTTCGTTTGATCAACGAAAGGTGACGAGTTGACAGGGGATCAATAAATCTCACTTTCAGACGGGATCTACATTGACAGTGATGCTAAACTTCGACATGTATTTCGAGAGTAGTCCACTTTTTGTTATCTTTGCTACCAGTTAGCTGGAGCGCTTGGCCAGCGGACGCGTGTACATTTATATCTAACATGAGACACGCCGAATTATCAGAAAATGGCCATGACTGACATACGGTTAATTGTTTAATACATGAGTGCCGAAAATCACTCTGTTCCATTTCGATCAAATTTGTGCATAATGTGTCTGAGTTGTAACTAGCGTTATTAAAGTAGTGGCACAACAAAATTATACCCAAGCCGATGCAATCATCCCTTGGAGTAGCCACTGCTGAGGAGGTGACTACATGGTGGCCACATCTACTTACGTGAACTGGGCCCTACACATGACCATTCATCAGGCCTTCAGCACACGTGGGAAAAGGTTTTTTGAAATATCAATCCCGAAGCACTTTCTTGGCATCATATAAGTTCAGTTCACCTGGGAAAACGTAAAGAATATAGGGAAGAGAGAAACTAGTTGAAGGGCTAGTCATCGGGAGGCCCTTTCAGTTACACTGCCTCAAAGGAGGGTTAGCAAAACCACCCTCAAATCTTCGAATGACTAGCCTTAGGTTACGTCGGCTTATTTGCAGAAGCGAAGAACTGCCTTTGACCACTTTTGGCTCAGCATCCAATCAAGTTAAGGAAAACGTTTTCCACATGTTGGATTTTTACGTATTAAACTGTCTGTCAGGGCCCAGTCCACTACACCGAAACCCCATTGACTGATTCTCTTCGAAACACGTCATTCTGGTTACGATTTTGTATTTACTGAGTTTGTGGATTAATTAATGTTTGAATGATGGTCCGTCAGTTGAAAGACTATTATACATAGCTGGTTTATTGCGCCATATGACCTAGTTTTAGGAAATATGGCCTGCCGCTTATTTTCATCGTAAGGCTAAATATCACCTCGTTTGTGGACTTGAAAACACATCGACAAAGATCACCACAGAATGAGTTGAAGTGTGGTCTGTTCAACATTCACCCTAACACAACTGCTTAACCAGTTCTAATCGACAGCCATTCATAACTGGTTGTATTCCGATAGATTTTCAACTAAGTCTCTTTCAAAACGAAACATTAGACTCGAATTTAGTTGTTTTAATAACTCATTAACAGTGTCTGTTCTTGACGAGAATGGACACCGAATTGCGATCACATTTCCATAAAGCAACCGTATTGATAATTGCCCCGTCTTATTTACACAAAGCAATACGCAAGTTGCGATCAATTTTGACTGATGTTTCATTTGAACATAACCAAATCCTCTGTTATTCATAAGCTGCTTTGAGGATTTTCTAAAACGCAACTAACACTGCAGAATAAAGATGATCTATTCATTATACGATGATGGAACAAATACTGAGGATACAATAATGCCTCGTGCACACCAAACAAAAGCGATTCATAAGAAATTTAATGATTGGTTCTATGTGGAGTAGGAATAAATTATCCTAAAGGCTGTGTTTCAGATGTACAGTGAATTTTATTCAACTGCTTTTCATTGGATTTTTGTTAATTTTTGCTCGTAACCAGTTCAAACTAGGAACTTCAGGAGGAATGTGTTAACTCACAACAACTTGTCTTCAAGTCAAACGGTAGTTGGCTTAATTCATTCATTATTCACCCGTCCCGTTCCCAAATATAACCACGTCATTAGCCAAGGACTATATGGACGGGATTTGTTACTTATCATGAGAAGGGGTTTTGTTATGGCAACCTTGTGAATACACGTAGTTGAGTGTACTTCGCAAGCAAAAAAACTGGTCGTTATGGTTTTATTCCATTAACTAACAAACAACATGTGGTGAGTTTTCACTTCGTCTAATTTGTAGGTCACATACACGCCAAAAGTTTGAAGTAAGGCAGCCTGTGTCATTCGGTTGACCTCTAGGGACATTCTTTTAGCTTAAAACATCACGTGGTAACTGCCTCATCTAGACCACGGTCAAGGAAAATTTAACTGGCAGCCAAAATACGTGGTGAAGAACACTTACGCCATAATCTTGTATTATGGACTGGACAATGCCTTAGCAACCGGATGTAGTGTTTGCTTGTACCCACTTTTAGGTAGCAAGTGGATTCCTCAACAATAAATTGTCCTAGTCCTGTGAATAGTCAGACTGGAACTTTTCTTACTGTTTCATACAAAAAAACAGTGTTTCGAGTTCAGCAAACTAGTTCACAACCTTTTACATTGTAAACACCGATCGGAGTAAATCCACAACATTATCTATCCGTTCATACACTGATGAGTAGTAATACGACCACGAATCCACGAAGATATTACTTTCTGGAACTGTTTGGCTGGAAAGTGTGCTCCAATATTAGTGCTTGCGTCCTCTATGGAATTTGAATATAGTATGTCAACGGTAAAATAGCAAAATATGTGGGTAGTTTTCCGTTGCGTATCAACACACTGTTACTATGAGTTCAGTCATTTGAACTGATAAAACACTTAATGTTTTCCCCATTAATGTGACTCAACAACGTGTTTACTGCGCACAAGAGAACATGGCAGATTGTTTGTATAGCATGATTTGGTTCACCTCAATGTAGAACCGTGGGCTTGGTCGCATCGTAAAGTGTGGCTTGTAATCAGATCTCGTCCTTATCCATTATGTTCACCACCGAATAGTTCTAGGAAAAGTCAAATCAAGTATATTGCCTCTTTTCTAAAAGGGATGACTGGAGAGTGTATGAATGTGGTAGCTGAAATAACTTGTTTGTAATCTTTACCCTTCAGTAAATACAATTCACTGTTACATCTTAGCTTTTCGCCCATGTGACATTTGTATCTCATATTTTCAAACGTCGCGCCACAATACTGCTTACTGCGATCAATCTCATGCTTCCTGATCACAATCTTGACTGGCAGATATGAATGTATGTCATAGGGGGCATTTCAGCACATCATTCCGTCTCGCTCCTATTTAGTTGAAGACGAAAGTCACAAGGCAACCTGTACAAAGTCAAGAAACGACCACACAGATACCTATTGATTTTAGATTCTATATCTTCAGACGTATACGGCTTGACACACCTGGCATTTTGTTGACCACTACGATATATAAACACATGTAAAACGAGAAGCTTAAACAGTATTTTGTGTGAATTGGACGGATCAGTAATCCTGAGATGAATGGAAACGACTGAGAGTTAAACTGGAACAGTTATTAAAGGGTTCTTCTAATACCAAACACTAAGAGACTATGCATTCGACAAGTTCATAGTATTAATGTTGAACATTCAACCCGGAACACTTGAAGGTAAGTGGCAACGCCAAACGATTTTAGCATGAAAAGTGTCCTAACATGTTTCTACGTGGTAACCTGTCTCCAACTGCAAACAGATTAATAACGGGACTATATTTACATGTATATTTAAAGTATTCGTATATATAAACCGGACCTGAAGACAAGGCTTCGCTTGGTGTCTTCCGCAACAAATATTCATTTGCAGAGTTCCACCGGAGATTCTCGTTGAATCAAAGAAAAATCAATGTAGAACTACTTTTGGTAAAACGACCGGTTGATGAAAAACTCCAAATTCTCTAGTTAAGAAAATATTCAGTCTCATTCGTTGTCAGTAGTAATTGGTATCTTTCGGAAATTTCAGTCAGAATGCAATATTTTTTGAAGTTTGATTGGATATGATTGATAAAGATAACAAAGACACATGGGCTGGACGGATTGTCTTTGTTATTTTGAATAATGTGAGAATATTCTGAACGTTCTTGCTGGAAGCTTGTACAGAGATAGTAAGAGCACCGAATCTATTGTGAATTTGATAAAACCTTGAGTCTAAGAAAAAATCGTAAGTTTGCGGCCCAATGCGGAAAACAACGAAACAATTCATCAAGCCTGTGGAGTAAAGGTAAAGGGGTATAGTGAACTGGCTCCTTCCGGACTATCACCTATAGAGTCGGTGTTAGTATTTTATCACGGCGTTTCATAAAACCTTAGTTATCGAAAGCAAAACGACCAATTTTCAGTTAGCTATTGGAATTCAACCTAAGATATAGGAAAGTACATGTTGTTCTGCAGCGGTGATGGTTTTTTTGTAATTGCTAACTTACACTCATCCAATTTCATAATAGCCTGTTCATTTTAAGCTCAAATGAGGGACGGCGAGTTTGCAAATGTTCGTTCCCATTTTTTAGAAGGTCTGCTGACAGGTGCCTTTTAAGTGGAAACTAAATGTCTCTTCAGTCATTTAGAGTTCGTTAAAAAGTGGTTTAATGATGTTGGACTTCCCATCAAAGAATTCATTCAATTTAAGATTTTTTGGAAATGCATAATCACTTGTGATGGCCTCATCGATTAATGAATTCTAGATCAGGCTGGACATATGTAAGCATATAAATTTGTTTTGGCGCGTAAAATATCGCTTAGTCTTTTAACTCGTTCTATCTAATCAAACGTGCACTTTCGACGTAGTGTTCTGTAGATATCACTTTGCTTCGATCAGTTCTAAGCAGACTAGTGAACTTGCTAACGCATGCGATTCATTTTTTCAAATAGATTTTGTGGTCTAAGTGAACAAAACAATTAACTGTCCACATTATAATCAGTACTTATAACAGCCACATGTTTGATGTTATTCCGTGCAATCATCGCGGTTTCAGATTGTTCTCACATTCTGTTTTCAACCAACTATTATTCCAAGTAATTAATAGCGACCCTTAGCGCATTCTCCTGTCATACATGATTATGACAGTTGTAATTACCAGTACTATGTAGACTTTGGAGTCTTAGATAAGCATACGTTGACGAAATTAAAAAACGCCTTCGCATAACTGAGGGCCCGTTGGACTATTGTGAAGAAAGTCAGAAAATATGGAAATGGATGGGATACCACTCAGCCGAGGAACATCGGCAACAACAGACTTGCCAAATTAGAGAAGATTGACGGCTCAAGTTGCACGTCGTATTGTAAAAGTTCACTTCAAGCACACCACTGTACTAAGCTAAGTCATCCATAGTTTGAAATGACTAACAAAAAGAATCCGCTGATCGATTATGCAGTTCTGACTTTACTACCTGTGGTTTACATACCTGGGTGAGTCGTCATGGTCTGGCGGACAAGTATATCTAAAAAGCGGCAGCAAAACGAAATCAGTCGTGAGGTTCCGTTGACTTTCCACCAATCAACACACATTACTTGAAGTCCATCGAACGTCTACTCATTTTTTGCACGCGCCGTTTACATCTTGACTTATATAGAGACTCCACTGAGTATACAGTGATCGTCATAATAATTGAAAGATAAGAGACCAAGAAGAAACGGATTCAGATGAAAAAAGAAACCCCACCACATCCCGTGAAGCACGTTGTAAACTCATCTGCACTTACAACTGAAAACAGTCGACCAACTGTAAAAGCAGGAAGTAGAAGGCATCAGCCATCTTCCAGAGGGTTCGCTATGAACAAATTGTTGGAAGTTTGAGCCAGGTTTTCAGAATAACTGAGTAGAACCTGCGCTTATCTTTGCTCACAATGAACGCCGTTTTGACAAACAAATAGAATGTTACGAGCCAGACACACACAGTCATAATGTTTACTTAACTCTGCAGCTCCTGTGAGGTACAGGTGAATTTGTGACTTGAGCCAGCTATGAGTAATGTTCGCAACTTATGATGACATTTAGAGGACGTCCCATATGTGAGGCTTGGGTTAATACCAGTTTAGCGGCAATTTAAAAATAATGAGCCTGATCTAAACTGCTTCATTTGAGATTGTGAACTAAGTGGAGTACTCAGTCACTTGCTCTCCGCATGACTTCCTTACTAAAATGGATAACTTTCACCAGGTACGGACAAATAATCCGAGTGTTTATTATGTTATGTTATTGTATTTATGTTATGTTATTGTATGTTATGTATGTTATGTTGTTGTAAATTTGGTACTGATGAGTCGATACGAAATGCTTGCATCTACCAGTTTTCGTGTTCTAACGTGCTCAAACTTCTGAAGGGAACGAACTGTTTTAAATGTTTATTTTATGACTTTAATACAGCAGTGAGTAGGATATCGTTGAGTACTATCAGAACGAACAACGGTTAACCATCACTATCAAACGCTCGAATAAAACATCTTATGAACGAGAATCTTGTTGCCTGTTCTGCTCTTGACTTCCTCAGGATTTAAACTGCTTATGCGGGGAAAAATGTCGAAATATGTTTCAACTTGTTGTTGATTACGGTATGCAAATCAATGACATTTATCGTTAGTTTACATAAAAAATGTGAATACCGGTAGGTGGAATGAATATTCAAGGTTAGAATAACCTCTGATATGCATATAAAATGTCCTAGCTGAATAAATAAGAGCGGATCTGACACCGACATACGCTTACTGGACACCTCTACTTAGACACGGTGTGTCAAGTGATTTTATGCTTGTGAAATATCACGTTATAAACTGTGAACCAAGCAATAACCACCAAACCAACCTGGTTGCACTGGAGCCGGAGGTGGTGGCTGTGGATACAGTTGACCTAATATGGCTTCTAAACTCTGGTAGTTTGCATAATCCTCAGGTTTGAAAGTTTGTAGCTGAGCCAGCTGACTCATGACTTGTTGTGTCATATTCAAACTAGGTGGTGGCTGTGTTGGTTGGACAGGTATACACGGAGTCATTGTCGGCTGAGATTGGGTTTGATTTGAGATAATGCTACTTTGCGGGTGAGCAAACCTTGGTGGGGAATATAAGTTTGTGCGTGGAGTGTTTACTCCTTGTAGGTGTCCTTGTGTTACAGACTCTTCGTCACCGGACGAATAACAGGAACGATGGAGTGGCGGTCGTTTGAATAGAAATGGTTGATTCTGTGAGCTGGACGCAGTATGTACTGGCAGATTCACCGAGGTTGTCATGGAACTTACAGCTATTTTGGGTGCACCTTGCATTGCTGCAATTGCTACAGCGGCTGCAGCTGCGGCAGCTACTGCAGCTTGTTGTTGCTGTTGACGGAATTTTAATCGTTGTTGTAGTTGTTGCTGTTGTTGATATTGTGTAGGTTGGCCCTCACAAGCGGTCATATCGGAATCGGACCATCTTGCACTGAGTGCATCACGTTGAATGCTAGCAGAGGAGGTTGCATTCGGTTTCTGCACTACATTTTGCAATAGCGACGTCTGTTTTGACACGGAAGAAACTGCGGATTTTGTTGAGCCGGTCAGCAGTGCACAAAGCAGCTGCTTTTGCTGCTCTGTTGACCGAGAACCAAGAGAAAAATCCCGCAGTAAACCCTCCAAAGTTGTTCGGCCTCCTATCCGGTCATAATCTTGCAAATGACCTGATGAGTTTGCGATTGGGTTTAGGGCATTTATGTCTAGTGGATAATTCCGGTTCACTTGAACCCCTGGTACCTCACCTACACGACTGGATTGTGAGGTAATAACTTGTAAATCTGTGGGCTGTGACGGGCTCGTTAAAGGTGAGTTAATCAAATTTTGTTCCAATGGAGGTAGATATGCATAATCTCTGGTGGAATAATTTCGTTGCAGTGGTGGTCTCGGATCGACAGCTGGGGCTCCGACGCCTGCTAGCCCAGTTAGCCTGTCTACTACGTTTATATTTGTTGGAGAGCTGCGGTCATATGTTGTCCCCACCTCGTACAGCCTTTGTTGTTGCTGTTGCTGTTCTCGTACGAAATGAACCATTCGTGGATTCCCTCCACGTATGTCTTGAACATTTGAGCTAGATCCTTGCGGATGGAAAGAACCTCGGGCATGATCCAACGGATTGGATGACATAGTCTCGAACTGTTCAGATTTAGTGTCAAATTCAAACTGTCTAGGAAGGACAAGCCTGGATGTGGATAGTGCACGGGAAGTAGACAGTTGGATGGAATTAGATTTGGAATCCGAGAATTCAGCTTCAGAGGCTGAGTCAAACGAATGATATAGAGGTCGGTTTTGGAAACTGGCAAATGGTCTCCCAAATTTCGAATGTGAATGAACCAATTGATCGGAGTAACAGTCGGGATCAAAGTATGAATAGAAGCGTGTTGGGTATGGTGGCCTAGGCCCATAATAGCCTTCGGTATGAGATAACTGAGATCGTGGGAGCAAAATAGGTCCACATGCTTTCGTGAACTGATTACAATCGTTGGAAGCTCTGACTTGTTCGAGGGCGTACTGAGAATGTTCACTGGATACGCCGCTGTCGATCGACTCCTCAGCCATCTGGTGCTCCAAATGGAGCTTAAATGCTAACCGATCTAGTCTAATAGGGAGTGTGTTTAGGGCTATGAATCGCCAATCTCGAAAATATCTTAGTTGAAAAGATGAACCCAGGTATACGATTACTAATTCAGACTGTGAAGTGAGTTGTGGATTCAATCGAACTAAGTGTAACACACCGAAGTGAGACAAAATCAGTTCAAATGTAACAGGCTGTGCGTGGCCAACAAACAGGTTTGATTCACAGTGTATACAGTACCGTGGGGAGATTGACTGACGAAGTTCGGTAGAAGATGCCAGCTTGCACATGCTGCGTCAAGTAAGTTCTCATGCATTAACAATCCACTGAAGGTAGGAGTATACAAAACCCAGAAGCATTTAGCCATGTAGTGTTTCCTGTTAATCCAGCACCATGGGACAGCCTGAGATGTTCACATGACGTATGGACCCAGGGCTTGTTCAAACAACCGATCGGTCTTGTAGTATACCCAGGATGAATGTTACGTTAAATACACAAATCGAAGTCATACATAGAACATGAGCTAATTTCCCGTTGACTACAATTTATCTCCGCATCTCGTGAATACTCTCTAGTGGTGTGGAACGCCATCCGCGTTCCGAGTGGGACAAATGTGTAGACAGACACGTGTTTAATTGATTTACTTTGAGCCTGAGTTGTTTTGCTTGTCAGTTAGCCTGGTGACGACCAGCATCCTTGCTGCTTGCGTACGGATCCACTTGCCTGTCTGTCTGTCTGCTTGCCTGCCTGCCTGCATGCTTCCTGTTCGTTCAAACTCGCTTACCATCCACTCACGAGGGCTGTAAGATGAGTTAGCACAGACACACATACTAAGGTAAATCAAACACACTTACAAATATAAACTAACTGGCAGTAGAGACAGGCATTTGGGACATTGGTTCGATGACGATGCCATTGTCGTCTGCAAGTACATCATGGGTGCGTTTGTTTGTGTATGCTTAAGCTAGATAGAGGGGGAAAAAGAGAAATGGAACTGAGGCCAACAGTTCATATACATGTGAGCTTAGCTGCCACCCACGTGAGCATAAGTCACGGTGACACTGAGTGAATCGGTAAGCTCGTGCATACGGCCACAGGTTAACACAAGCCCACAAACCATGGCACATAAACCTGATCAGTTCACACAAACTTAGGTAAACAGGGGTGTACCCGAATAGATCAAAATACTTTGCCGAGTAGCTCAGTGTTTGCACAATAGTTTTTGTTTGACACTTGATCCTGTTTGTGGCCGAGTAGAGATTAACAGAAGACGGAAAAACTCACAACCACCAGGCGCTAGGATAATTTTAAATGCTCAGTTTGAAAGGAACACACTTTTGGAGGTTTGGTCAAATTTATAGAAAAGTAATCTATTGGTATGGGCGATTGTCCCCTGGTGCGGATTATCAGCTGGCGAACAAAGCGGAAGATGTTCAATTTGCTACCATGAGGCACAACTCAAGAAGCTAGCTTGTGTCAGTTAGCCTGGTAACTGGAACGATTAAATGATCATTCAAGTGATGACCAGAAAGATGTACTAAATGTAGTCATTGTTCAGTCTGTTCAGCTTGCTTTAGTATTGTGTATATGACCAATATCGGATAAATTATGCGGTACACTTGCAATCTGTGTCGTGGTTTTAAGGATTCGAGGGATATCCGCAAGTCTCGGTTAATAGCGCGAGTTATCTACCAATTCAGTGCGCTATACTCCGTTTATAACCGAAGAACTATCATCTAACAAACGAACGATACAATGAATCGTCTAAGCTGTACAAGTGAACGTTGAGTAAACTGATGTTCAGTCCAGTGTCAAGTAAATAATTAACTGAAATGGCATCCCGGGTCCGCTGACGAACCGAAGTTTCCAAACTCTAGTGACAATCGTATAGGAAGTTCCAGAAAAAAATGTTTTGAAAATTTGCTGGAATACCAACTTATTTTGCCAGGGGAAATTGTTGACCACACTTGGAAGTTGCACATCTTTGCAAGATGACCATCATGGCAAACAGAAGAACAGAAATAGCAAATGCAACAGTATAACCAATTTCGAGAGAGCACCAAAGGTACTAACGGCAACACATGTAACTGAAAAGTGAACAGTACATTGATGACTTTCACACTACGCATGGCTACAAGTGTCATCGTGATCGCACAATATCTGAAATTATAGAGGCCGCGTGCAATTAAAAACCAGATTCGCACTGAGAAGTTACATAAAGTTAGAAAGTAATGTGGTAACGGAAGGTTAGTAATTTGTATGATATCGATGCGAATGACCAACACTTTTAGGCATAAACTGATGCTGATGCGTAACCTAATCTATGAACCAAACACATTTGGCTGAATGTTTGCATGTGATATTCTGGTCGCATTATATGCGAGGCAAGTGGTCGATATGTTTGTTTCCTGAGACGGTGGTCAGTGGCCAAACATCGAATATAGCAAGGATATGCACCACATATGAGATGTAACAAAAATTACACTTGAGCCAATGCTTGTTTTCAAAAGAGACTGAAACTTAAGTATGGGATACAAAAGCTGTTAACTTTTATCAGCGTCGGCCATAATGCAACGACAAAATTGCAATATCGTTCACCAGTAATAAATTCATGTCACATCAACAAACACGTCACACCTAATATACTCAGTAAATTCATGGAATTCAGTGCCCATGTTTGTTAAACCTGAACGGCTTTCTTTGAAAACAAAGTTTTGTTCGGTTACTAATTAATAGTCTGAACTCTAGTCGAGAGTGAGTAAATAGTACTCACAGTTGATTGCAGTTAGAGCGTTCGGATTGACTATTCAGTCCTTCCATATCAGGAATAAGATCTGAACAGCAGTTTCGTTTCTTTTGAAGGAGGTCTGACAACTGTCGTTACATATTTAGATCAATGTCGGTTTAAAGTATCCTCAAGTGTCACTGGAGAGAAGATAATAGGTTAATATAATCCCGACATATTCACTAGAGTAAGTGAGCCGTATACGAGACTTCGAGCGCTAAGTATTTGTGTGCAAGTGAAACTATATTAACTGGATGACAGACAAAACAAGATCACCTTCGCTTTAAACGTGCATCGTTTCGAGTTGTCGTGGGTGAGTTCTTATTCGAAGGGTGCGGAAAAAAGATGAGCTCAAACGGAACCTGTGAGTGTTCGTTATCTATTCACGTCATTTTGACATATTTTTAGCTTGGATGTACTGGATAGTCTAGCTGTTTCCCATTTTAAGTAAAGGATGTAAGATATCACCACCACACTTAGTACGAATGAGGTCCAACAGTATGGTAGTCGTGTTTATCGTGTTACGGGTAAATTGATTGAGAACAACACAATGTTGCGAGTAAGTTGTAATACCATGCCTTTCACACTAGTGTGATTTCGATGAAAACAATCCTGAGGAAGGTTATCCGAGTTGGTCGAAACGTAGAGTGTTACAACTTGTTCGTAACGTTGTGTTAGTCATACTCGATCTATCAATTAATTCGATGATGTTCTAACTTAAACAAACCGTAAAGTAAACCTTATATTCGAAGATGCGCAAGATTATGAGCTTAACTTATCTAGCTTTAAGATTGGAGATTATGTTGGGCACATGACATTTTATGCGGAAGCATTTTCCAATTCTGAAGTCCAGATAGGAAACCAGTTTTTCATTTTGTTATCGTTAACAACAAAAATTAATCAAACGCATATTATGGATTGACAATCATAGATAGTATCAAACTGTGTGAGCTCCCAGGGGATGACATCATGGCACGCATTACTGTATATCCAAAAGCTTTTTGTGTTAGGCTGAAGAGGAGCTCATGTCCTTCCACGAAAGAAAGCTCAATAGTTTACTATTGCACAACGTGTGTCTTTGGTGGTTAGATATGCTTTGTTCATTGACGCACAATGAGAAAGCCTGAGTAGGGCGCTGAATTTCTACCATTCAACCCAGAAAGGTGTATACCCGCTTTCTAGACTTACTTTGTTAGCAACCTTCGTGTCGCATACTATTGGCTTAAAATATCCATCCTGCGCTACATGGTCCGACTGCTTGAATGTTTCTGCTAGCAATACATTGTTGAATGTGACACAACTATGAGTAACCAACCAACTAGCCCGCAGCTTCGTACAAAACCACAAGATATTCACCAGGCTCTCTTTGCATTACTGTGTACAGCTCATCAGGTTAAAATATTTTCATGTTACCACTAAGTAGTTTCGCAGATTATTTCCTTCAAAGAGACCCAAATGTGAACAATCAGGGCTTCCACTGGATTCGAAGCAGGTACCGACACATTATGTTCAAAAGCTGCCAACACTGTGCTAGGTGAGCTACGAAGCTAAGCCAGAAGCTCGAAAATGTAATAATTCACACGTTCATACTGTAAATTCATTCTGTAAGTTTTTTACAACCTACTTAAAGACGCCATATTGCTGACACGAAGGTTGAGCTCGAGTGTGAATAGGCAAACGATAAAGGTTTTGTTGAAAAGGTTGGTGTAATAAGCAGTCACTAGAAATACTGCATGTGTAGTTAACTTCTTTATCTAACAGATTTTCGTCTGACAGAAAGCCGAAAATCTCTCCAGGCAAACGAGAAGGCTATGGTGATTTGCTGAAGGGACGTTTTAAGGGTGCTACATCTAGGAGTCGTCAATGCGTTGGTTCCTGTTAGCAAAAGTGCATTGCTTAACACTTCCCTAGGAGTTTTGCATAAAGGTTTTGTTGTCTCTTATAAAACTGAAGATATAGAACTCGAATAAATACAGCAGGTGGGGTTAAAATTCGGAACGAGTATGCAAATCTGACTGAGAGTATTTTGAGATTAAAACACCAAGCGGTATCTCATAACAGGCTATTTTTATTGTTAAGATAAAAGGTATTCATACATGCGCTAGAGCTGATCTGAAACGGCGATTCCTGTTCGGAGTACTAATTAACTCCGCAATGGGACTTAGCGCATTCTCACAAAATATTATGTTGGTTAGTGAGCATGAGCTTTTTGTTCACCTGGTCACACTTTGTTTTCGAAAGAAATCGCACTTCTGGTGAAACGGTGAAAATTAGAAAGTTCATTCATTTCTTGGAAAACCAGCGGTTAATTTCTGCACTACATTTTCAACAATTGGCAACCTTTACGCGTCTGTTCATGTGATCTTCAAAAGTCGCTCATCAGCAAACTATTCAACTGAAAGTTTTGCGAAGTTTTGCGCAACAAATTTCCGGTTACCATATGATAATTTCCAAGCACATGTAGCAAAAAAGGCGTTTCCACGTACTATTATCAGGAATATAAATAAACTTATATGAGCTTCAAGTAATTGAGTAATTTTTAAGTTGGAATAACAAACCAGAGTTTGGAAAAGCTACAACATACCAAAATGTCCCGCCAAATCGACACACGTAAATTTGAAACCAATCATTATGGTTTGTGTCCATGGAACTCTATGATCTAGCCTGTGATAGTAAAATGTCAGTTTCCTCTATCAAATGGAAAATGAGTAGATATGTCACCTCAAGATAACGTTTTCGAAACTTTAATGCAGTCGGGTTTTTAGTACTAGTCCGTAAGGTCACATTCCGGACTAGGTTCTGTATGTTTACTACTTGCGAGAACTTCTGAAAACACGGATGTAACTGGTTTACCGGTACAGGAATGTTACAGGTTCGAAATTAGCCTCCGAAGCCAAGAGAACAATGAAAAGAGGAATCTGTGACGTTCCCTAATTTCGAGTGTCACATTAATTCAAACAACCCACAGATCAGTAGATAATACGTTGTGACGTTAATTTAGACGGTAGATAGATATCAGGTGTTAAAAATAACAATAGTCAGACAATCATCGTTTGAATTGATCAGGTGTACCACCTGTAGGTCAAATACTGTTGGCTGCGCATCACATACCTCTGGGACCAACAAATTGCCCACACTGAATGCGATAAACGTGAGTAGTTTAAATTAATTCAAACGTTCTCCTCTTAAATTTCGTCGAGGACACAATGTAAGCCTGATCGCAATTTAAGTCATGTTGATGGCAAGCGGATGCAATAGTGATGAACTCTTACGGGGGAAAAAATGAGTGTAATGTTTATTCTCGGAGGAATCCTGGTGCAAAGTTGGTGGAAATTATATAGCCGCAAGCGCTTGTGTGTGATATTCAGCTGATATCAACCCAACGTAACACTACAAGCAGCCATTTGAAGTAAGTTGATTTATTTTCAACTAGATCGGATTTTCGCTCAGGCGATGTAAGCTGGTTGGTTCATAATGGCTGAAAGCCATTTTGACTTGCTAGCTGCAATGATATTTGGAATGGCATTCCAACAATCACATTGTGGAAGAAAGCATTTGGTTGGAGGTCTTCTGTTTTTTTGATCTAGTCCACGGTGCACATCCTTGTCACTGGCAAGGTTTCAAAATCGGCCACGCTTTGGTGAAACAACCGCGTTGACCACTGCACCAACTGGTACAACCAGATAGTCATATTCGAAATCTCAGTTACATTCGTCTGAACATAACTCACAGTTGCTGTACTACACTCCAGCACAGACGCTTGCTTGATCCTGTTTCAATAATGAACATTGCCTTAGTTGTGCTTCTGTTAGAGCTCGTCAGTGTTACGTGTTAGGGTTTTTGTCTCCAATCCACACTACCATGAAACGCACTCTGGTGTTCATTCTTCAATATTCTGTTATTTCCCCCTGATCCTCAATACGACTGTTCAGCTTGGAGTTGATTGCCGTTCGTCGCATGAGAAATAGCATATACTTGAGGTATACGTTGTAGGCACTTGTGGGTCCAGTTGTGCTGAGCCAATTTATTGGATAATCTTGAAGACTTTGATTTTTACACACGTAAATTATCTAGCGCAATTTACCAAATTGACGTTGGTAGGGTGAGAACAAGTTCTGATGTAGGCTTGTTACGCAATCACACTCCAAGGGGTATGCACTGACCAGAATTCCCGGTATTCTTTTCCTCATCCCTACAGCATGTAGCGGCTTGATTTGGTCGGCAGCGCTGACTTAATGAGAATTGAGTAAAGCAGACGAACGATTTGGTGGAAAATATCTGTAGGTTACCGACCAACCGCTTCTTCTTAAACAGTGTGCAATGTCTACATCCATTTTGGTCGCGTTTCAGGTAGAGTTTGTCGCTCCCACCAAGTAAGCCATCACATGCATAGGTGAAATTACAATTCAACATGGCCGCGGATGGTAAGTCTCGCTCTAATCTCTCCTGGGAGTCAGTTGGAAAACTGGCGGTGCGGGAAACAAAGGAGCATACCCAGAATTTACCCTGCAGTACCTTGCACCTTGTCGACGATCTTGGAATTACCAACTTCTTTTAAGACAAGGTGTTTGTGTGGACGTACTACCTGACCAAAAGCCCAACCCAGTATCTCCTCAGTCGAGATTGTATCGATGGTTTTGAAGTTGGGGAGCGATTGTTGAACGAGCCAGACCGAATGTGCAGTGCCTTCCTTCGAAACTCGGAGCACCTCCGCAAACGACTTCTAAATTGCAGTAGTGGGGCAACACAGACTGCATTTACGAAGCATTTACAGAAATCTGGCAACCCAGTAGATCTCGCTAAAGCATTTTTTATCAGTCGGAAAACCAAAAAAACACGCTTTAGGTTTTTCAAAAACGTTTGCCATAAACCGTATAAAACCAACGTTATATGTTCGGAAACCGATAGCTGTATGACAATTGCTATCTTGGTGGTAAGGTCTTTAAACTGATAGTTTATCTTGATTGTATTTCTTCATTCTTTTTCTGTTTTGCGCGCATCTTTTAATTTTTCTTCTCCCACAATCCGTGTGCATGTGTGTTACCATTATTCGACCACTTGACCGAATGATTATTGATCGCTTGAAAAAGTTTGCCCGTAGACACCTACACATCCAAATGTTTGCATTTCATTTGGCGCACACACAAGCGATACAGTAGCATACGTTGCATCTAACGAGTTTTTCGTCCTTCAAATGCACAGATACCGGAAGAAATATCGCTAGCCAGGAACAACATTGGTGAAACTACCCGGCTGTCAACTGACTCTGTCTGATCACCAGGGGACCAGTAACAGGACCATGCACTCAACACCGGGAGCACGAACATCCAGGTTTTTAAGTTGAACAGCTGGTATTGACACGCGACTACCAGAACCAATCAGTCAGATGGACCATTGGTCGAACTGTAATTACCTCCATACTGCCTGAAGTTTGGATTTCTGCCAGAGTGAAATGCGGAGAACAACCACATGTGTGAATGTCAACCCAATCCATATCCAGTGACCAACACACTTAAAGGAAAGATGTCTGGCTTGAGTGAACCTAACCAAAGAACTGGAATTCGTAGTCGCATTTCACAAACAGTAAATAGTTTATGAGATATGCACCCTAAATTCACCTGAGTGACTGTTCCCGCCTTTAATTACCAAGTGTGGTCAAAATTTTACATAAAAGGAAGGGTATTTCCAAAGGTTCTGGTATCCCGGGTGAGTACATGCGTTACTAGTAGATTGTTATAATTTTGTTTTATCGTGTCTTGTCATGAAATAATTGGGGGGTCGTGTACTGTCAGCCGGCGTTCATTACACCTGAGCAGTACATTCGTTCCAAATGATGGTACACACTGATATACACACGCACAAAATCAGCTGACCCGGTTGGTACACTGACCAACGCGACACAATCGTGGTGGATGACTGACATAAACAACCAACCATTGTACATATAGAAACCTTTTCGATATTCCACACATACGGGTTGAATTTCGCATGTTATCGTGTCATCTGGATTAACAGTTAGCGCATACCATGCCTGCTAGAGATGATAGCTGCGTCGGGTTCAAGGTACGCTCATCGACTTAAGTGACCAGATGGAAGTCGTCAGCCGGCTTCGACGTATCTTTCTGATGAACCGCTATTACACAGTGGCCGTAACCCTTCAACCCTGTAAACGTTCCGTTCAAATTTTGTCACTCCGTGTGTGCGTGGTGTATATTCAAGTTGGTAGTTTTATACGGCCGAGTTTGGAAACCGAAATATCAGAATCAGGCGACGTTTATCACCACGTTGATTTGACAAATTGATGATGATAACAAACAACACAACTTGAACATATTTCAAGGTGGTTTGTGACTTTCGCACTCTCAAAGATTTTCCAATCAGCCAGACGTCAAACAAACCACCATACTGGAATTCCTTTCTTGCTGGACCTTGTCAGTATTTCATAGCAGTTCAATAAACGGGACTAGAAATTCTGCCACGTTTACAAAAGCCAATCGTGTTGATTACAGCGCTGTTGACGTGAAAGCGGACAAGATTGAACTATACTATGCAAACCGCCGACTACATTTGCCTGTGAGTAATGTTCGAAATGCTCAGTTTTCTTAGAAGGGTACAAAGTAACCGCTCTGTTAATTTGATTGCCGCTTACACGACCAGGACTTGACCAATATGAACTCACAGAAAACGCTAAACTTGTCCGGCTTTAACTGAAGAGTTGAGTTTGTGTAAACCAGACTACCCAACTACTGTCATCTCAACTCCCCACTTGCATGACACATTTGCATTCAGGTGGGAGGTGTAAGTAAGCTCTTTCACACACTGGCTTCGTAGTTCAACCGATAGAGCACTTGCTGTATCTCAGTATGTTTCTTCTCTCATTAGCTTGACTGTAACCAAAGTTAGGCTTTTTTGCTAGGAAGTCTTTTGTAATTTGGTGTAGGCTGGTAAACACAAACTCTAAAGCACATCTTGAAGGTGTACCGGAACTGCGAACGATGGAACAAAATAATGTTGAAGTTCAACAAATTTGGTAGCAAGTTTACATATCCAGATTACTGTGTATAAGTGGTATTCGTTCTACGTTCAACTAGGAATGGGTCTTTGCATACATAGCGATCAACACAAAGGATGTGAGACCTCAGAATGTGCTGTCATTCAAGCCCGGACACAGTGACAGTTGACTCAGAAACAAATCAAGATCTTCGTCAGTATATTTCTTATGTGCTGCATCAGTTTAGGCAGCGCAGCAATGTTTTCAGTCCATCTGCGCCTCGCGGGTTGGTTTACACGCCTTTAACTAACGTCTCGCAAAACAGTCTGACTATTACAACTTACGATTTCATTATCATCCAACATTTTCCTACCTGAAATTCAGGGTAACTCTTCAGATAATTAACTACTACGCGAACGATGACGTTAAACAGGTGCTATGGTTCTGTGGATGGAATTCGAAAGTACGTTCCAGATATTCGCAAATAATAAACCTTATGTACACGATCTCAACAAATACTTAGGACAGCTTTGGCCTTTTTGGGACTCAATGTCTACCTGTTGAGCTGAACAAAATGGCATACAACAAAGCCTGATAATATACTATTTCATTAAGCAAAGAAAACAAGCCTGTGAATATATGGATTAGAAAACTAGTCACTCGACCAAGTACTTCTGACACGCCATTTAGGCGACTAACTTGTACACCAATTTGATTTTGTTAAACAGCATCTTGGAAAATCGGAAACATTAATTATCAGTAGTTCTACTCTGAGCTATCCGTGGTTCACGGCCAGCTCACACCTTGAATATTCCACCGAACCGCTTGATGAGTCAAGATTATGGAAGAAAGTTAACTCCTACGTTGTTCTTTCACGTATTATTCAAAGGCATTTATTCGATATTAAGTAAACTAGCATCTATGGTATAAAAGGATAAATGGTCAGAGCATTTGATGTGAGGCTTGAGCGTCCGAATATGACTTGTACATAGCGGAACATAAAATGGTCATTCCTGGAAGGTTAACTAGCGACGGATCGCAAAAGGCATCACTCTGAAGCTCAAGGGTTGCGTATATTAGACGACAGTAAGAGCTATATTACAAAACTTGGCCGCTCAAAGTAGAAGACGTGAATTGTATTCAGGTACTTGACCACCGAAGTCTGCGTTCGAACAATTTGATTGGAACAGGTGAGAAGCAAAGTGAAGTCAAATTAGTCCTGACGCTTAAAGTTGATGCAGTGTCGTATTGGGTAGTGTCTCAGACAACCAATGCCGTGAACACGATTTATTGTGCTGCAAGTTGTGTTATCACCTTTCACTCAACATTGGTGATATTGATGAATTTATTAGAGAACATACCTAGTACTGTCATTTGCTTTCTGATCCACCCATCTGATTGTTGCCGTGGTTCAGTATGCATAGGTCACACAACTTGGCCACATGTAAGATACCGATGTGTTCGAAGTCCGAGATTCGTGTTCAGAAACGGTTCGTTGAAACCTGTGTATTTGACTTCCAAAATGGTAAAGAAACTTATCCCTACTCTACTGACCTAACCCAGTTAACAATGATTGGTGGATGCCGATTTCTTTTGTGATCCCCACCATAGCGCAATAGCGTTCCTGAGTTACCTAGTGACACTGTCCCTTCCTTGTTCATCTGAACAGTAACTTTATGATCGTGATTAAGTTTTTTTCATAATTTTAACAGCCAAAGAAAAGAGGAAGTTGAAAGCAGTCTGTTTGCTAATTTGCTGCTTTCCGTAATTTCTGCGGGAATTTTCAAACCAGTGTAGGAATTAGACCCCGTACCTACGTAAGAAACTCTCATGTACTAATTACTGTCTGATGTTTGGGACCGTGTTTCTCAGGGAGTGACGTTTTGTCGGATGTGGGACAATGAAAACAGCGGTATTGAGCAAACTTTGCATTGAGACCAACCAGCTGTTCCATTGGCACTACACACATTTCCTTGATGAACGCAAGGTGACTAGATGCAGCCAAGTCTAGAAAATGTATCCAAATTATTTCATAAAACTTGCAGAAAATGAAACCTGACGATGATTGCTAAGAAGCGTTTAACTAAAAGTAGGCATATCATTTTGAGTCGTCTAACAGAGAGAACTGACAAAGAGCAGGATGATATTGACGTGAATTGAATAGCATCGACATTCATTTGCAATTTTTTTTCATTTTAACTCACTTTGTACAGCCACTTGAGAAAGGTAGTGTGATATTCTAATTTTGCACCTTTAAGACATTAAGATTAACTTAAGTACTTGTCACGACCAGAATTTCATCTCTGCACACCAATCATTTGTAAGCTGACCCCGTTGATCACGATGTTACTATCCTTATATGAGAACTGAGTAAATCGTCATTCTCTTGTGACCACTGCCTAGTTTGCCTGTTGTACTCTTATGAGAGTGCAGACCATGTAGTTTTGACAGTAGATTTGTAGATATCAAGCTGTTGTTGGTAAGCATCTTGATGCTTTCATAGATATTCTCTGTTCAACCACCCTCAATGACAATCAATAATCGGTTGATAATTAAGTCGTAAAAAGCCGGAACTAGTGTTTCTTAACGATTACTGTTAGCTTTAATGATGAACCAAAAGATAACATCTACTCACTGCTATTTCCATGTTTATTTTAATAGTAAGAATCTCCATCCAAACGCGGTATTTGTGAGCAATATATGTCAGCGAATCTCACTCGTGCTTGACTGTCACACAACCAAGAGGAAAAGAACAAACCCTGTACAAGAAGGGGGAAAATAAGGAGGAGGAAGGAACCTATTTAATAAAAGTAGCTGAGTCTATATTCGGACATTCAGCACCAAGGTAGCTACATCTTGCTAACAAACAACCGAGTTGTGAGTGAAAGTAAAGCATGATTAAAAAGACAGCTTTTTTACGGCTTTCATTACTTAGCTTTGGTAAGTGCAATCACTTCACAGACACATCGGATCAACAACGACAACATTCAAGCCACTGAGTTCGATTAGCCACCATCTCACTTAATCTCTTTAGCCACTAATTATGAGTCGAGCGAATCCCAGCCCAGCGGCGAACCTGACGTACAGTGGCCAACATCTACGTGATTGATTTCATTTATTTACATCAGATTATCATCTGTCCACCACCTATCCTACACCAGTCAGTTGCAACGTCGGTAAGGAGCGTTCAATGTGGTAGACAATTAGCTGGCATTCTTAGTACAAGCCATAACCATCAAGGTATGTGCGAACTTCAACAATGGACAAGGAAGCCCGCCTGAAAATCATTGCCAAAAACCAGCTTTCTAACCATATAGTTACTTACTCATAGGTGCCACTCGATGCGAGCGATCGAACGCAGACTTCGGTGGTCAAGTACCTGAATACAATTCACGTCTTCTACTTTGAGCGGCCAAGTTTTGTAATATAGCTCTTACTGTCGTCTAATATACGCAACCCTTGAGCTTCAGAGTGATGCCTTTTGCGATCCGTCGCTAGTTAACCTTCCAGGAATGACCATTTTATGTTCCGCTATGTACAAGTCATATTCGGACGCTCAAGCCTCACATCAAATGCTCTGACCATTTATCCTTTTATACCATAGATGCTAGTTTACTTAATATCGAATAAATGCCTTTGAATAATACGTGAAAGAACAACGTAGGAGTTAACTTTCTTCCATAATCTTGACTCATCAAGCGGTTCGGTGGAATATTCAAGGTGTGAGCTGGCCGTGAACCACGGATAGCTCAGAGTAGAACTACTGATAATTAATGTTTCCGATTTTCCAAGATGCTGTTTAACAAAATCAAATTGGTGTACAAGTTAGTCGCCTAAATGGCGTGTCAGAAGTACTTGGTCGAGTGACTAGTTTTCTAATCCATATATTCACAGGCTTGTTTTCTTTGCTTAATGAAATAGTATATTATCAGGCTTTGTTGTATGCCATTTTGTTCAGCTCAACAGGTAGACATTGAGTCCCAAAAAGGCCAAAGCTGTCCTAAGTATTTGTTGAGATCGTGTACATAAGGTTTATTATTTGCGAATATCTGGAACGTACTTTCGAATTCCATCCACAGAACCATAGCACCTGTTTAACGTCATCGTTCGCGTAGTAGTTAATTATCTGAAGAGTTACCCTGAATTTCAGGTAGGAAAATGTTGGATGATAATGAAATCGTAAGTTGTAATAGTCAGACTGTTTTGCGAGACGTTAGTTAAAGGCGTGTAAACCAACCCGCGAGGCGCAGATGGACTGAAAACATTGCTGCGCTGCCTAAACTGATGCAGCACATAAGAAATATACTGACGAAGATCTTGATTTGTTTCTGAGTCAACTGTCACTGTGTCCGGGCTTGAATGACAGCACATTCTGAGGTCTCACATCCTTTGTGTTGATCGCTATGTATGCAAAGACCCATTCCTAGTTGAACGTAGAACGAATACCACTTATACACAGTAATCTGGATATGTAAACTTGCTACCAAATTTGTTGAACTTCAACATTATTTTGTTCCATCGTTGAGTTAATCAGTTCAAACATGAACCATCGACCGCTTTCGTTGGTGCGTATGTGCTGGCTTAAATACGATCGTGATTACACGAAAAGTGTTGTGAGAATATGTTGGTGTTGCAATAATAGACTATGAGTAGGGGGTAATGCAACAATAACTCATTCAGCCAGAGTTCATCTTTTATTCAATCGTCACTTCTGCACATATGATCAATCAAGAACAGGCCTCGTTAGTTAACGTTGGATCTCAGTCTATGTAGAGTGCACATTCAAATTGATTGTTCTCGAGCATATTGCTGGTATGCCTGATTTCTAAAGGTCTTAAAGGCTGGTGCCCATCTGTGCTATTTATATGTCATGTATTGGCCAGTACTAGCGATGGGCCGGGTTTCTCAATACTGTTCTCAGTTTTAGTTCAATTTAGTTTTGCAAGCACGCGTAGCACACTTATATAATGAAATTCATCGAAGCAGAATATGAGAAGCGATTGCCTAATTGCGCATTGGATAATCTAGGTTAACCGGAATTAAACTGCAGTAGGTGGAGTCATGTATAACTTAAAGTGTTTATGAATTATTTCAAACAGTGAATGGAGTGTCAATACCAGTGCATCATTATTTGAACGCAACAGGCAAACTGTTAAATTTCAAGGTCTTCCTTCCAGTCTGTTTTCCAGCAAAGATCGATTCCTTCCTGGCGAAGATGCGCTGTAAGACTGGCATATGGTGACCTAATGGACCATGAAAACAATGCCGAAAACATTGCTAGTCATAATTGGGAAGTTAAAGCCAATTAGATCAGGAGTTATTAAACCGGTGATTATTTCGCTAGTTTTGCCAACGAACCAAACTGAGTTATGATCTATAATTCATTCGAATCAAAAACTGGCCTTAACTTGACGCATTCTGCTGCATATTGAGAGTGAAATGGATTCGTACGCACTGCCTAGTCCCTGACACATTCTGTTTTTCTGATTCAAGTTCAACATAGATTAAATACTGGGACGGCCCGACGTGTCTTCTAGGAAAATCTTTCTAACCGAGTGGTAAAAGCAGCAACTGACTGGTCGTGCTTTTGATCCACATGACAACAGAAGCCGCGGAAATGGCTGTTTCTTGTAGGTGGAGAGATTACCCTAGTGTTATGCAGGATTAATTTTAATGTGCTTCATTAAAAAATGATGGCCTTCCTGAAACCAAACAATGGTAAACTGCACCTCATTTTCCAAGGTCTTAGTGGAGCATGTTTCTTGTTCTTACAGATAAAAAACAAACTGGAATATGTTAATCTCTGAAGCACTGAAGTGTGAAAATTTCTATACTAACCATTTCAAGTTGTGTTCCGACAAACGTACAATTTTGTGTAACTTTCCCCAGTTATGAGTTGCCACATAAAACTACCTACTTGTGCTAATCTATTCCCACGATAACCAATCACAACATATAAACCAGTGATTTTCCTTCACCCGGGAACATTCTACATAACATTTTACACATTGTTAGAAGCCGGACTATCCTATGGCAATTATCATTTTCATCCAGATGTCAAGAGTGCTCCCTTCCCTCTTTTTATGTTTGTAAAGCGTTAGGATACTTAATTTTCATGTTATCGATTTTCAACTACATCATACAACTTACTGTGACCACTGCACAAATAACACACAACGAATAAAAGTTCTGAATCAGGACGAACTGTACAAATGTCTGCTAAGTGATATATGTGTACTAAACTGATCGATGTCACACAATTTCGTATGTGTTACTATACTACAGCAGTAAAATCGAACCAATCAGGTCTGGACTAGATCAGATTCCAGAACCTTTCGATTGAAATTGTAACATCAATTTCAACCGAGCTTGAGCGTTATGTTTAACGTGTTACTGTTGCTGTCTTCCGTTTCCATAAGTATTACGGGTTAGATTGTTTTGCTTCCAAAGGGCATCTAGTCGAAAGTCGTGAGATCTCAAATTTGACCACAGTTGAGACGATCGGAAATCGAAATTGGTCCACCATCCACACCATGATTGGTCAAGCTGACACGGTTCCACTTCCGTCATAATTGTGATAAAAAGATATAAGAGCTCTGGCTCCACACGCATCTATCACGTGGTTCACCTCGTTGCCACCCGTTCTGCTTGCTTCCCTGATAATACTGTCCCATAAAACTTTGTTTCTGTCTTGGTGGTGAGTAGAGGAAAATGAACTTGTTCCATATAACGTGTTCCGATGATCAATCTGGGGATTTCTAACCAATTCAGTAAAATAAAATATACTACCTAAAATTCCACACAGATTGTCTATCCCACAGAGGGGTTAATCAGATATTGTGCCGTCTATCGTAAGTAAACAAATGTGACCTCGTTTCAAAACCAAACGGCATGCCAAGGTTGCTTGTGGCAACTAGAATGGAACTATCAAGTCCTAGTCTCCAGGATCCATTTGAGTTTACGGAGAAAATCACCACTTAAACCTAAACAAAGAATTTTTTCAGTGAACGTCACTTTTTATGTAGGAAATTGCTTCTACAATTGATAACTGTCTATCCATGCAATTAGGTCCAGCTTTATGATATACCCGTAGACATCCGGAACAATGTACCTGCGAAACTGCTGATAACCCACTTTAATGACGTTTAGTTTCTTTTTAAGCTTTGAGTCTACCGACAAAGATGAGGCGACAAGTTGCTCACCTTAGGGTTCAACTCTAGCTGATATTTTGCGTGAGCAACCCGAGGACATTAAAAGAACGTAGTTGTCGAAGAATTTACACATCACAGACAATATGCAGATGCTGTTTTCGCATCAGTGAAAAGGAATCCATTATGAGCAGTGTTATGGACCTTCTAACATCATCCATAGGAATATTAATTCTATAACACTGATCCAATAAACGTTCCGAAAGTTGGCATAATAAGAAGACAGAACGTCAGATATAACGGATAGTAAACAGAAAACATACATGGATTGATCACTGTAACCACTTCGACAGTTTTGTCCGGTTGAATCAAAATCTAAACAGCCTACACTGGCTGTCTATGGGGGGCGTTGGAGGGCTGTGTTGATGACATGTGACCAGCTAAATGAGACTGTCCACAAGAAGTTCCCACTCAGAAGGAAAAATATTGAGGGAGGTCAACTGGAAACCTAACCGTAGGAAAGTTTCAACAGTCATTCGAAGCAACTTATCGTGCAGTCCTACTGTGTGTGAACCTCCGTTCACCTTCTGTTGTTAACCACCTCTCAAAGACAAACTTCTTTTTTTATAGCCATCTGTTCCGTGCACTCATTTGTTTTCTAGTGTTCAGCGTCATATGTTAGTTGTATTAAAAGGCGACTGCCTGGTGGAGCACCTGAATACCATCATGCGTGGTCAAACAGTAGAGTAATTAAAACGTTTGCAACCGCGGATGTCGCTAGTTTGGCCGACTATCATCAGTTTGCAGGTAAAAAGAACGCTTTTCGAACCATCTACGGCTATTCAAAAACCAATCTAATGGCGTAGTGGTCAGTACGGATGTCTTGTGAAAGCGTACCCGGAATTGTAGTCTTGGCCTTCGCGAGGACATGCAGTGCTGGCGAGTGATAACAAGAGTAAAACTCGTGTCCGGTTTTTTCTTCTAAAGAGACTAGCAGGAATGTCCGCTTGAATGTGAAGGCTGGCAAAAAATCCAAGTAAGACTTGACTAGAATATGTTTAACTTTAGATTACCTTTAAACTGTTGCACCTCAGTGCGATAGCCTACTCAATTTTAAAGATGTCGGTTTTAAAGGTGAATCGGTTTTTCTAAAAAGAAACAATGATATAAACTAGGTTCAGCCAGACTGTATACCTACCACATCTGTTAATGACAAGCATTTAGTGTTATATGTAAATTGGTCACCTTTATAGCCATCCTTCTAAGTAGTTCTTATCTCGTGCACAAATGACGGGTGCTAGGACATGATTACATTGAAAGTAGACTGGAAACAAACAATGTGTGGCCAAACGTAAAACGGATGGTTTGGACCTTCTTAATTTATTCTTGATGTGTACGTTCCTTCTCAGTGTACAGGCGTTAGGGGAAACGAAGTAGACCAGAAATTATAGGATCTGAAATCAAACAGTCAGGCACCTATATTTCCAGAATATTTAGCCAGTTTGTTTTAAACTTTCCGCCAACGACCTGCAGCATATATATTTTGCATTAAACTATTATATACGTTTGACAGATTGCATGCTAGTTTTTAAAGAGTGTATGCGAAGAATAGTTACCCAAAATCTGAGTATCTATCGCGTGTAACAAATTATAATCTCGGGATTACCCTTAAGACGGGGGTTTACTTTAAATAAACTCGTATGAAGTTCCAGCCTTGATAACGGATTACGGACAGCCTGATAATTATTGCTTTTGTATTAAAGGGTGAGAGGGAAAAAGTCAAACGAGGACACCGCATTTACCCGAGAAGTTGGATGAAGAATTCAATGCATTCCGCATTTTATTATTATGAACATAAAGACTGCAAAGAGCACTATCGTCGACACAATAGAATTTTGGTTTATCAAAGAAAAAGAAGCTATTCCAACGAGTGTGACGACACTTTATTCATATCACATCGTTTTCATTCTCTCTCTGTACAATATATCACGTTTCTCTGACCACCAGTCTTTTGCCAGATACTGAACAAACCTCATATCACTGTCCTTTACTCGTTGAAGTTACCGACTGATTATTTCCCAGGTTAACAGGTAGATCACGCACATTTCGTTGCCTTTTTATTGATGTGTACTGCTTGTTTCGGTAAAAATGTGAAACTAACTTTACAGGCTCATGCTTTATCACAAACTTTATGACCATTTACATAACTTTCCATTCCCTGTCAGCTGTGGTAAACGGTCTGCTTACCAGTTTCACCACATTACTGCACCATGGACTCGACTGCGGTACGTAGTAGTAGGGAGGAGCCTACATTCATGTTTAACTTTGCCCATAAGATATTACAAAAAATGAGACGAAAATTAGGGTGGAGAATTGGGTCAGTTTTACTCATTGTAGTGCAAAGACATGGCTTTTTTGAAGGTTATTCCAGAAAGCACTTGGTTTATTTAGTTACTGTCAGGAAAGTGTGATTGGTGAAAGTAAGATTTTGATCATTGTTATTCTGATCCCAGGCAGTAAGCGTTGCGTCCCAGGAGGAAATCTGTATATTAATTTAATATACCACTTCATAGCAATTTCTACCTCAACTTACCCTTAGTCTAAAACTGTAATCTTACCATCCAGCTGTAAAAATACTGGAGGTTAGATTAACTCAAAGTTGCAACAAAACCAGCATGCCTAATCGCAGCACTTACTCAGTCGGCTAAGCTAAGGAGTCATACCAAAAACTCGGAAATTTCGAAGTTGTACTCAGTAACTCACTTGACCCAATGAGCTATGAAATCCATCGAAACTTTTCGCATTTAGGTGCCTTCTAAATTATTAAATCTGCCAAACTACTCATCAGTAATACACTTCCAATGCTCATCGGTGGCATTGAACTGAATAAGAAATCCTGCTGAGACAATCTTTCTCCTGCATCACTTAATGGATTCTATAAGACGCACCAAGCTGAATAGGTAATTTAGACTAAGTGTGAAATTTTCGATTTGCCAGCGTGGTCTCGTAGATCAGCCATGCAATGAAATGTAAAAATTTGAATTATATGATGATGCTTCACATATGAAAATGGGGGAAGTTCACGTAAGATTTGAGATTTTGGGTAGGCATTTATACTGCTTTTTGACGAACATTGTTAAAAGACCTGTTCTATGCCATAGCCGTTAAAATTGGACATTGGAAACTGATCCAAACTGGTCAGGCTTGAACCTAGTCAAGTTTTCACCTTACACTCTTATTTGTCATGCGATAACAGCGTAGTAATTGTGGTGACCAATACCTAGTAACAGTAGTAGATAGAGATATATTTTCCGAGTCGGAAACTGGCCCCTATTACCTATGCCCCAATGAATTCAATGAGGTTGCTTATTTTCTATTCGGTGATTATCAGTGACATCAGTTGTCCTTATGGGTTAAGTCTTCTTCATACAATATTTAGTACGGATTTAAACTCGTTTCATTAAAAGTACATGTTCCGTACATCAAATGCACCAGTGCCAGTAGGTTGCATCACTGGGGATAATGAACCGGTTGAGTCATCGGTTAATAGAGCGATAACACCGTAGGTAAAGAAGGATGGAGAAACAAAGATAGATATCTACTTTTATGTGTCTTAATTTATGACAATCCGCATACCGTAACCATTAACTACCTCAATTTTAAAGTAGCGAACAAAACCTGTTTTGTGTGTTTGACCATTCGGCTAATTACAAAAAAATTAATATGAAAAACTTTAACTAAGGTGAGTCAGAAAAATGGTCAGTAGAGGTTGTGGACTACGGGTTTGTTATCATTTATGCAATCACTGTTCCAACTCGTAGACCTGATTGATTGTTACCCAAGAGATATTAAGTGTTCGCTCAAACCCCTTCTGAACGCAAAGGTCAGGGTTGCACAATCAAATATTAATGGCCTTGTCAACGGTCGAAATTCGGAGTCTCATCATTTTTTATTGATCTCTTGGCACTCGGTAGACAATCTGATAAGCATCATTGTTACTGACAAAAACATTAGAGTCCGTCAAATGAGCAACAGTCACACGTAAAACCGCTTTAACCATACCACTGTTCAACCAGGCAGGATGATGTTCACGCAATCTGTCAAACGATCGTCTTACTTGCACTTGGATGTTCCCAAAGTGAACAGTAAAGCACAATCCTTTTCGTAGCGTATTTACTTAGAAAAGTCTATGGTTAGTAAACGTGTTGTTTCTTACACGGATAGTATTTTGTTGGCAAAATCCTGTGTGGAGTTCCTGGAAATCGTGTAGTAAAGATGAACGGTTGGACCATACCAAAAAAAGTAGTTGAACCTAAGGCATCT